>JAQGBH010002749.1:0-22796 GCA_034698265.1 Sminthurinus aureus
ATGTCAAGGATGTCTATATGCTAAAGCATACAAAGTGGGCAGCGGCTTCGACTTTTACTATTACTTTTTCTAGAGTATGTACCATTCTCTCCAAATAAAAAAATTCGAAAAAAGTACACAACTACGACCGTGACTTTCATGCATTTCCTACTTCCATTCTACCATTCTACACTTTACAACTTCCAAACAATAATAACAAAGGGAGAAAATATGTAGGAACAAATCCTGTTTAATACAGTATACACATATTATAGAATTTTTCATTCATTTTCCTTTCATTTCACTTCCTTCGTTAAGAGGTATATAGGAGTTAGGACATAGGAGCCTGAAATGAAATTTAATGCAATGAAATAAAATAGAATGGAATGAAAGAAAAAAAACGACCAAGAGCAGCACACACAGAGAAAGAGAAAGACTAGCGACAAAAACGTCATCCTTGGAGCAAAAAATGCAAAAGAATAATCATCATAATAATATAATGATAATTGCTATTTAGTATTTACTCTATTCCAGCACCTCCCGCTTCTACACACATGCAACTCTCTGAAATACAGAGATAAAAATACACAGTCCATAGACCAGTGACGTCTGTATATTGTATATACTTAATTATATTCAAAATCTACACACAAAGCATACCTTCAAGCTACTGTTCACTTCCATCTCTCTTATTATTATTCAGTTACCTATCTCGTATAATATACAAACATAACATCCCACCTAAAAGTTTGAGCTGACTATGATATTCCGTTTCATGTACTTATATTATTACTTATTACATTTATGTTTTATACGCTGTACTTGATGCATGCCAAAATATTTTTTGTTTTTTGTCATGTCTTTTCTAAAAACGTGGAACATTCAATTGTTTTGTTGATTTGTTACGGAATCATATATTTTGGCATCATCATTTATCCGAATTTCAAAATCATGTTGTGTCCATGAAACACAACATACTTTTACTATGTAGCTACGTATTCATTATTCATATTGAACCAGTTCAAAAATAATATAGAAACAAAAAAGATGAACAGTACAACAACAACAACAAGAAAGGGTGAAAGAAAAGAGTAAAATAGCAATAGTGCGTACATGTACTACGTAGTTTGATTTATGTGAATACTGAATACTGAAAAATGTATGGACATAATAATATCGTACATATGTATTATGTACTAAGAAAATTTGAGGCGCGTGTACCTGAATTTAAATGTGGACATAAAAAAGTCCATTCTTTTTTTTTTATGCATGAAGCATTCTTCTCCATTTGAAGAAAGTATCATCAAAAAAATAACAGTAGTAGAAATAACATCACAACATCCTGCTTACTGCTCTGCTTACAGTGTAATACTTGTGTAACGAGCGATTTTCATCCTTATATTATCATATCATACGTCACAAGCTATCAAATGCAAAGTATGAATATCAGGAAAAAAAATACAGAGTATCTCATATTTCTAGTTTCATACGCGAATATGGTAAATGTGGAATATGGAATGTGAATATGGACTCATGCATACAAAACATATTATGCTTTTCATATTCACAGAATCCGAAAAAGAAAGTTGGTGTTTCGTGTTCAGAAAATAAACCACAAGACATCAAAAAACTAAGAAAAGGATGAGGATTGAGGATGACTGCAAATTTAAATTTTATAAAACTTATTCTGTATTCCTAATTCGTACTGCAGAGACCAAGACAGAAAAAATCATATGAAATTTAAAGATAAAAACAAAAAGAGCAGATGTATATACAAACAAACTTGTACATAATATAATCCAAATAACAAGCTTTACTTTGAATAACTTTTCTCCACAGTCTTCAGTAGATCTCATTTGTAAGAATGAGCCTTGAAAAATATAAACACATGGAAAACGTACACGAAAAGCTTTGGAAAGGAGTAGAATACTTGAAATAATGTCATTAATACAATATGCACCATAATAATTTTGCTGTAAACTAGTCAAATTTTCTCTTTAAAAATGAAAAAAAAAATTAAGCGGCATTTCCATTTAAAAACTGTGATGTTTCCAATAAGAAAGAAGCATTGCCAGAATCATATTGGACCAAACGAGAAAGAAAAACAGGGCTTACTACTAGAAATAACAGAGATTTTTTTTGCATTCGTTTGAGTAAAACTCTGCATAATATAAAAACGTTCAGTTCATAATAAACTTTGAAAATATTTTCCCAGAACAAAACAGAACAGAATGTTTACAATCAACTGGAGTGCCCTCGTCATCACAATTTACAACCTATCGTGTTTTAAACTCTACTTGACTATTCCATCCCAGCTTTTTTATACATAATTTACATACACAAAAGAAATAATAAAGTTTGAAACACTTGTGTGTGGCGTTTGTGTAAAGAGTAAATGTCTGTTTCTCCACTATGTGGATTCGATTTCTTTCCTCTCCTTTGGAAACTGTACAACAGTACACCCTGAATCTGGATCTGAATTCTGGACCATTACAACAGCAGCTTGAAAGAAGAGAAAGAGAGGAGACCAGACGACAGTATAGCAAAAAAAAGAAAAGAACTAAGAACATACAGCACATACAATGGACATTCATTCATTCATTCATTGCTCATTTCATAGGCGTATGTTCCCTTGTGTTTTGTCTAAGTATTGTTTAAATAAAAGTGTAAAAAGAGAAACACAATAAAAAACGGCAAATGGTCTCGGTTTCAAATGAAATTTCCAATTTTCCCTCACTCATTTGACTCCTTGCCTCAAATAACCGATACCTGTTATACGCTCGTGCTCTTTTAACAAGTCGGCATTTACATTGAATAGAATAGAATAGAAAATGGAGAATAGAAGGTTCGATGAACAAAACAACAAAAAAAATACACATGAATATGTACAGTATTTTACAGGCGGTGTTCTTTCCTTTGGCTACCCGAACAACTGCACAATCCACACTTTACACCATTTGTATATTTACATGTGAAGATTGTAAATAAAACAGAGAGTCGTAATAATAGAATAAAATCTACAGTAATTATTCACTCTTGAATTTTACATAGAAATTCACAAGCCAGATCCGACATCCGACGGGCACCTGCATCAGATTCAAATGTCTATCCCTGACATGCCATGCCATGCATCCCATCGTTTAAATTTCACTCATTCATTTGTTTCACTCTTCCCTCTTCAATATCACTGTCAGTATCATCATCATAAACAAATATTAGTATTTGTCTCACTTTTGTGTAATGAGTAATGAGTCACCGAAGCGGTATAATATTATGATAATATGATGCCAAAAACTGTCAACAATGTTTATCTATCATGACTTTTTTTTTTCAGAAAAAATGTTCATTAAAACTTGAATTACAAGAATTGAATCACAATAATTTTGCAAATGAAAATCCTTAATTTGGATAATACAAGATTCACTTTGGGAAGTACAATTTTACAAACAATGCAGATGTACAACGACAGGATTTCATCAAATTATCCAATAAACTATTCATTAAGTGCCTATTATAGATACTTAATCTTTGACAAGGCACCTACATAAACTACAACTACACGAATGATAATGTTATTTCCTTCTATGTGTCATATGCCATGTTTATGAACTAATCATGAGATTGACAATTATTTTTTTTGTGTACTGATAACCGACAAGACAGTGGGTCGATAAGCCAAACAATTGTCTTTATTATTAATTTGTTTTCAAGCCGAACAACGTGAGAATGAATTATACAAACTATTATGCACTCACTTGGGACTTGTGGATATGAAGAGAAGTACATTTTCTTGTGAATTTAGAATTTACTATTATTGGATTGTATAATGTACAGCTTGAATATTGTACCTATATTATACTACACAATATAAATGAATGAAATTATAGTTTCACCTGACCGTATCTTCATATTTCATCTACACTTAATAGACTTTTTCTTCTTCCTCACTCTATAGCATAATTTAATACAGGATATGGGATATAGGGTGATTCAATTTACGTCGATTCCTATTTTCTCCAAATTTAGAATCTAGAAAGTTACAAATAATTTTATTTCTCATTGCACCGCCTCTTTCGTATGCCCAGACGTAGTATCGACTAATAACTTGTCTCAAGAATTCACTAAAGTTAAGTTTCAAAAAAAAGATTATTTATAGGCATATTAATTCTTTAAAACATACTTTTTTCATACCGGGATTGAAGTACCTGTTATGCTAACACTAATAAGACTAAAAAATATTTTTATGGCTACAGTTTCTAAATCACCCTACTATATATTAGAAATACACACAAGTACACATTTCCAAATGAAAGCATACGAATTACGAATACAGACACATGAAGATACAAGTACATAAACTACTCAAACACCTCAGAAAATTGGTGGATGTATGTGTTTCTATGAATGAATCTCATATCTGATGAAAACCCCAGCATTTGGATCTTCCGGTTGACGTCGTTGACAGGCGTTTCAACTAAATACTCAATACAATTCCCATCCTGTTTTATCTACTCCACTCACTACCTTTTTCAGACTATTTCGTTAAGTCACCGCACCTTCAATAAAGCTTCTTATCTACCCCACACACATCATGTACAATGTACACACACTACACAGTACACACACTCGCTTCATAATTCATATGTTCATACACAAATTGTATGTCCACGGTACACTAGTAACTAGTATGTTATTATTATACCATAATGCCTTATGATACATAAATATTAAATCCACAATTTGATCATCAATATCAAAACGAGCGTTTTACTATACATTAAAAATTACGTGTAATATGATGTATAGTAGTGAGTGTGGAGAGGGGGAGACGTTGAGAGAGAGGGAAACCGGTAGGTCTTACTTTGTATTTATTATTTATACAAGGTGTAAAAGTATTAGTTTGTGAGATATGAAGGAAATACGTCCTCTTTTCTCCTCATCATCCCTGATGACAAGCCAAATACAAACTAAATATCCACTTCAGGATATGTGTGTGTAAAAACAGGGAAAGAGAAAGAAGCACACACATGTATGTAGTATCAGTCTTTAACATGTTCTAAGTTGTAATCCTTCCTTGTTCAACTTGAGTTGATACAGGAATACACTACAATGTTCATACTTCATAAATGGATAATAATATGTAATAATAATAATAGTAACGATTCATGAGCATAATTCTTCAATTCATATCACACCCCCAAAAAACCCGTACGTGTAGTTTTACTTGCTTGTCCATGTATATGACCTTTATGTACATTGCACATACTACAAAACCACAAGCAGGCAAATATTTCCTACTCTACCTGTTATTTTAACATGGAGACTCCAGAACAAACTCTAATACAATGACACAGACCAATAATATCAAAATTTTCTGTTTCAACACAACATGTGCAAAAGGTAGAGAAAACAACTTGTATAGTTTTCAGATTTGTTTGTATAAATTTTACACCTCGATTATCCATCGTATCTTTGGTCTTTTGCTTACTGCTTACACATTCACGAAGATGAGGTCAAAACAATTTTTAATGCTACATTCTAATTTTTTCTTCTTTGCTAAAAGCGAACACGTTTAAAACCACTTGCATTAAGCTTCTTTCTAAGTTCTATAAGTCATTCGCTGAAACTTGATTTGTTTTACATATTTTTAGTACATAGTAAATACTGCATTCTGCACGATGCAAAGTAGAAGTAGCAAGGCTATCCCTGAAAAATATTATTTTCACTCACAATCCGTGTAGAATGTACAAATAAATTAGAGAAAGATACGGACAGTGTGGAAAGATTATAACGGTTCTTTTTCGTCGTTTGTACATGATTCAATGCCTGCATTTGTACAAAGTAAAGTAAGCGTAATAATAACCACTAAGTAATAATACTGAGTACATAATACATATGGAGTACGTATGATCACATAATATTTCTTTGTATGGAGAAAATATTAAACTATACAAACTATAAAACGTCACTATCTTATCCGAGACATGTAAAAATAAAGCTGTGGTACCTAAAACGCTTTGGTGGCAAACGTAATTCATTCATTTTTCAAACTCGTAACAGCCAGTCAGTCACAGCTATAGCAAACAAACTCTTGTAATTCTTTATGACATATCCATGTAAAATGTAAACGTGTAACACATGTCACCTCGTCCACTTCTATATCCACTTGATCTATTCAAGTATCCTTTTTTTTTACACCTTAGTTTCCTGCACTCCAAAATGGCACGATTGACCATTTAAGCCAACATCAACCATCAAAAGCTGACTACGTAAAATCTCCCGGTAACCCCGACATAGCTTATGGTTGAGTATTGAGTATGGAGTATAATTGCATGATTATATACGTAAAGCATAGTACATAGACGAACAAGTAAAATGAATGTTAATAAAAATTCCTAATTTTACCAAGTATAAAGTACATATTATTATGAATCACTGTGAATTACAAGGTACAATCTGTTCCTCTACACTGAGCCAGCTGGATTAAAGTTCTTATGTAGAAACAAATAATGAAAAAAGTTCAAACACCATACCGCACTCTCATTTTTTATGCATGACATGTTAACTTTTGTTGAATCAGCAAACGCGTCCAGTCCTAGATGCTAGACAACTCACACAGCGTTTATGAATACAGATTTCTCGCGTAAATCCACATCGTATCGATATTGATATCGATATCAATGTCCATATCTTTATCAATATCATTTCGGTACGTCTTTCGAATGTTCATTTCCACAATTTAAGTTATCTATGATCCAATGATTTGTCCAGTGTTTTCATTTCTCTATAATATTGTCACTATCATTTTATATTATACCATGATGACGATAAGGATAGCAATAATAATAGTTTTAATAGTTCGTTAGAACTTTTTGTCAGTATACAAATGTATTTTCATGATCTTTGTGCAAACACAGGAAAAGTTTCAATATAAATCAAAGAGCATTATTTTATGTACTATGTACGTATTACATACTACGTATTACATACTACGTATTACATACTACGTATTACGTATACTTAAAACATAATATCAACCAAACAGGGAAATTAAAGAACAAATCGAACCATATTGCTCGTAAAATAATTAAATGTGTCACCCCTGAAAGTACACTAGAGGCTAGAGGTCAAAGATAAACATTAAAATGCTATTATTATTACCATTTTTGATGATGATGATGATTGTGAAAGCCAAAATACACACGTACATCATAAGTACAAAATACAAATATATGTATAATGGAAACCTTGTGTAACCAAAAAATCATCTTTAAACAGGTAAATGCTTTTCTAGTATTTATCTTTTGTACAAGAGTTTATCATTCAAAACAAACGTTTAATAAATGAATGCTGAATCATGGAAATAAAATTTCACTATCTTGATGTAATATGAGTACCATTTCATTTTATTTGATAATAATGAACTACTAACTACTTTATTAAGAAAACGGAAGACACTGGAAAGGATTGGAATGAGAAAGACGGTAGACAGTAAACAGTAAACAGTAACACAAAATATCAGACAAGTCAAACATGTGAGTACTGACTAGGTGCAGTAGAACTTACTGTACGTTGCATGTACAATGTAAGTAGAATGTTCACAAGTTCATATGGCTAGAAAAATGCAAAGTTTCAGGTGAGTAAATCAATGAAGAAGCCTCATAATATTTATACACGAGGCCTATGTACCATGAATGTTATGGAGGTGAGAGAAGGTACACGACACACTAAACATATGCAATAAGGATTACAGGAAAAAAGGAAATGGAGGCTCTAATTACATCGGAGCAGAGATAAACATCCCTTCCATTTTGAACGACTTTGAAATACAAAGTCATTTAGTGATTTTTAGTGAAATATTTGAACCATATTTCCATATATTCTTCTACACTTGGTACTTGGTATTTTTATGTACTTTGCTACATACTGTGACACAATCTACTACACACTACACACGATACACTACATGATGATGTACAATTTCTCTCGTTAGCCAGGAATACATATGAATTAGAACCATATAATATTATGTATAGTGTATATAGGTGAACATATGGCAAATGGAATGTAGGCCATTTTAAGATAGTTCACTTCATCATACACAGTACAATATTTTGGATACAAGAGTAAAACCCACCTTCATCATCATCATAATGACAAAACTATTAACGAAACGTCCCCTTACATACACAAACGGATTTTTGTCAAAGAGAAGAGAACGCGCGTATGTACACAGAATACAGAATACACATATTGTATTTTGTACATTGTACATGCAAACATCCGTACATTACAGTACATTGTTACTTCTTCCATACTTGTGCATACATTTAAAATATACAGGTAAAATTTCATATGTAGAATGTAGACAGAATCAGGAACAAGAGAAGGGAGAAAAGATGAGAGAAAATCCAGTTTAACATGGACAGGAAAAGTAAAAACTTGAGAGGAATGAAGTCTAACATAAAATAAATACCTATGTACTATTTACAATGTACAGTGTACGTGTGTTATGTCTACATATTATGTCTTATGCATGTCAATTTTGTAAAATAATAATTATGATGATCCTGCTGCTCAATTGGTGGTGGTGGCGGTTGTACATACTTCGTACTTGGAAGACGAAGACAAACTTACTGACATTGACGTTGAAGCCAAATGAAATATTCATAATCGTTCCCGCATTTAAATTCCTCCTAATTATTACTATCATTAGGAGAGTACTTGTACTCTCTTCTTTCTAGATTCTAGATACAATATTTTCCAAAATCATTAAGCTCCACAGTTACAAAATGTCAGTCCACATGAATGTAGATGCATAGTATGTTATATGTGTATTCATAACAGCGTATGAGAGAAAAACGAGAGTACGAACTTTGTACGAAGGAAAGAAAAGTCATGTACCACAAAAGTTGTACACTGTACACTACGAAAGAAACCATTCACACTTACGCAGAATACACGAAAAATTCAACACTTCAAAAGATACAGGCAACACTTAACCATAAACTCAAGTCAAAATTACTTAAACGACGAATTTTGTATATATGATACAGGTAGTTTTAGGTAAATTGCCACTAACAAAACGAACATACTGCTGAAAATATATTGTTTAAAGCATTTTTTGTGCTAAAAACATTCCTGTATATCCATCAAAAACGAAAAATAACTATTCTACATGCATTTTTTATGCAATTTATATTTTCAATGACCATCATCATTTAAATATTACATACTTTTTATACAAAAAAATAAATTCATATTTTTTTTAAAAACACCTAGTTGTACTATCCAATATGTAGTTTCCTTAAATATCACAATGCCGATAAAAATACAATTATTGTTATGATCCATGTAGATTTTATATTATACAAAAACTATTTCATGATGTAATGAGGGAGATGGCGGAAGAGAAAATTGACTCGTGTGCATGTCATTCAACACGGCGTATAGTTTGATATGGGTGTGACTAATAATGCGACATTAATGTCGGAAAATACACATTTTTCAAATCGAAGAGGATGTACTTGTTAAATAATAGTTAAAATTATTCACCAAATGAAATGTAAAAATGGTACAACTCGAGTGTAAAACAAAAACACTCATTATTATTATTATTCATAACAATATCATATCCCTGTGGTGAGGAACATACGTACGTACGTACCAATTTGTACCATCTCATTATTGTCACTTTATTTACAAAGTACCACCCCTAATTCTAACAATACAGTAGCAATATTAATAACAATACTTACTATTTGTACTGATATAAATATGCAATCATTAATTTTGACTGTAAATAGATAAACCATAACGTATTTTTATTGAATGTACTCTTAGTCTATGAATGATAACTTGTCATTTTGTCACCTTTTTCCTACCACCACATTTCTACAGCTCATTTATATATATACAACAAATACTGAAGTGTTATGAAGACTATTTTTTCTACCACCGTTTTAAAATATTTTTCAAAAAAATAAAAAAATATATTATGTAGGAAATATCACATGCTGGTATAGAAAATTAAAAGACAGTACACTACAAATATTGAATGCTGTAGTCATAATATGAATTATGTTTAATATTTATTATTATGAGCAAGCAAAAACTTTTTATGATGTTTCATAAAAATCAAGCGGATATTAAAATTCAGTGTCAAGTCAGTTTTTGAACTCTGACCTCTTTCTTCATTTTTGTTTAGGCTAACTTCGAAATTATTGCACCATAATCTCACTGTCGCTAATTTTATCAATGTTGTACTTCTTTTAGATCTCAAATATCATGAATCACACATATGACTACATATATTTTGAGTTATAGTTTTAAATTTTAAGGGATAAAGGATGTTGAAATACAATACCGACTAATTGCCACAGTACTGCTTGTTCAAAACACATAAGCAAAAAGTACTTGAAGATGTCATGAAATATGAGCTTCATATTTGAAATTCATAATGTACATTTTCTTGAACTGTACTGTGGCAATGTACTTCTTAAGATCAATAACAATAATAATAATTCTTTGTAGTGTACAGTGAGTGTACTACAGTGTAAAGAATTGTTTGTACAACAATAAAAAGTTGCCCTTCTTCTTGAGACAAATTGAAATGAATCAATAATATAAGATAAATTTATTTATCCATACGTCTTAATAAATCTCAAGTGAATGTGGTATGTAATTTGTACAAATATTAAACAGAAAGTCTATAATATTATAGAAGTTTAGTACACAAAAAAAAATGTGGAACTTTCTGCCAAATAAACTCAAATAATCAAGAATAGACAAAAGTTTCGTGCCCACAAATATTCGATAAGTTATTTCGATAGTCTACAATACTCTGTAATATTTCATTCATAAAACCCCAAAAGAGAACTCTTTTTGATTGACAAAGTGTTCAAGTTTACAAGTATTTTGTACCATATCACAAAGTACAAAAAAAATATAAAAAATATCCACCTGTCAACCACTTACAAAATGACAAATATGTAGAACCCTTAATGTTATGCACACTACATGTCTTTTTGTAATGCACAATGTATATGTGGTTCAGCTTTGGGAAAATACGCAAAGAGCATCTATAGAGATTCGTATATAAACGAAAAAGGGTTCTCAATCCTCATAATAGTATATATTAAGTTCGTAGTGCAACATGTAATATAATATATATAATACATGAATTTTGTCGCCGTCACTAGTGTATTACATATTACATAAATCCACAATCACTAAAATATATTACTATAATATTATTACTATAATATTATCTCTTCGTTTTTCTCTCTTTCTCTCATAAAAGGATTTCCGTCGTATCACGAATGATGACGTGGCTATAAGCTTCATAAAATACTTCATACAAACAGTTTAAAAGTACAAATACTTTTATGAAATTCATAGAAGCATTTGTATAGATGTAAAATTTCAGCAAATATTTTTATGAAACAAAGGTTTCGTTCCCTTTTTCTCTTTAAATATTGAAATTCAAATCCATGTATTTTTGAAGATTTTTAATGAGTAAGATAAACCAAAAAAGTTTCTTTACAATTTACAAGTGCTCATTTGTATTGTTCAATTTCGATGCAAAATTATGATACATAATGTGTAATGGTTCTATGAAAAATTCTCCAGTTTATATTCACTATTCACATTTCACATATCTAATGTAAAGAAAAATAACCAGAACAATAATAATAATATTGTAGCTTGTAGTATGTTATTTGTAATATTTTACAATCCAGAAGCTATCCAGAAGCATTCTACAACTTTAACTAGGAAATTTTTCTGTATGTTGTCTAGCATTTATGTAATTTTACACAGTATAGAGACTTGAACGAGTTCAATTGGGAATTTTCTTTGTGTTCCTACGTGTTCCCTTATACAAAGAATTTTTGAGCAGGACTGAAGGTACCCAATATAAATGTGCGTAAAAACATTTATTCATAGCTCGTAACAATGCTACACCGGAAGTTATGCTCGAGCATAATGAGAAGATTTGAGAAAGAGTACCGTTTTGAAAAGTTATTCTCAAATATAGCCACAAGAAAAAGAAAGCATAACTCCACATTCACCTTATTTATCCTTAACCTGACTTGTCGATTAAAACATTTTCTAGAATACTGCCGTCTTTGTTCACGAAACAAAGCTAAACGGATGAAGATGTACTGAAATCACAATTTTATCATAAGTTAAAGACTGAAGAAATACAATAATAGAGTCCGTTTGGAAGGACAGCTTATTTTACTGTATTTATTACGATGGTGTCAATGACGAAGATGAGGAAGATATTATGAAATCAACGAAAGGGTGATAATTATTATTATTCCATCCAAGGGAATGCTTAATGCTTAATCCACTTGTAGATACCAAAGTAAAAATACTTTTTGAAGACATAAAGGCATGAAGAACAGATGAAGACGTTTTTTAAACTTCAAGCTCAGATGTCTATAGATGTAATATGTATATTTGCAATACGATCATGTTTTACTATATTATCATGACTTTTCATTATTCATTACATTTTATATAACATATAACATCAGATATCTACATATGTACATAGTGCATATTGGTGTTTTTTTTAACGTTTAGACTACATTTTATTCTCATCATTAGCGTCACATTATATACACCCTAGAATGTATATATATACAGATATATATATACATGTAAACACCAAGGCGAGGCATTATGCAAAGATTTTTCAATATGTAAACTGTTCAAGTGTCTACTTTTATATAATACGAAAACACGGGGCTACAATGCAATATGTACAATGTACAACAAACACGTAATAATATAGATAACATCAACTCGGCCTACTCATATATTATTTGTACTACCTTTAAACCCTTATACATCTATAAATATCTATGTATGCATGCAACTATGTAAACGTATTAACAATGTATGTTTATCATTTATCAACAATAATTCCACAATGTACTATGTATGTCGAAATTTAACTGAAGATGAACTACTATGCATGTGTAAGATGTGAAAGATATATTATTTACAAGAAAATCAGAAGGTGAAAATTTATCATTGTAAAGATTCCTAGAATTTTCTATTTTTCAATTTCCAATAATCAAATATCACTACGCGTAGAACATACGATAATTTCATTAATAAAATATTTAATAATGAAATGCTAAATAACAAATAAGGTCTCTCTGGTTCTATTTATTCGGAATCAATATTTTTGATTTCATAACGATGCATTGTTTTAGTTTTCTTTCAATAAAATGACTACTTTTATATGAAACTTTTTATACTGTAATCTGTAATATATTTTGGTTTTTCGTTTCAACTACCAAATCATGAGTCTCTATAATATACAAAACTTTGATTAAAGTCATTTGATTCCTTGTTTCAGTGTTAATCTAGCTAAAAACACATGTACTTAGAGAGTGACTATAATAATAAAATATATTATCTAGATATGTACAGTATTTCATTAGTATTCAGTATTATTCAAAATTCTACATGAAAAGTTTTCGTACTTTTATAATTTACAATACAATACGTCTACAATATTGTACAAAATTAGAGGACAAAATAATCCATAATACTAAAAACTTGGAAATTGAAAACCAACAGTTTTTGTAGAGAAAAATTATTATGATTCTTGTAAAACAAAAATATATCATAAAATCTCAACATTAGCACAGTAACCCCCAAACATACTATTGTTGTATCATTGTTATTATTATTTTTATGTGAAATATTTTGTACTCTGTACCTACATGTATATATGCAATTGAATAGGTTTTTGTGTAATAGCAGTCAGCAGTCAGGACTTCAGGTAAAATCTGTCGACATGATTACGAGCCTAATGTCATTTTTACCTAAAGTCCCAAAGTAAACACATTATCGATAAATGTAAACATGAAGACAAACGATGAAGGAAGACTTTATACATACCATTTCGTGTTCCGCTAACACACGAGAACATATGGCATCTTATTTGCTTACACCTCCCACCTTGTTGTTGGTCAATGATTAACTTGTCAGTAATACATAACAATTCTTGACGGTTAAAAGTTTTGATAAGATGGATGACTTAACAGAGGGCATATATTATTATATATTAGGGATTAGGGAATATATTGCCCTTATTTTATTACAGCATGAAACATGATGATGATAAAACATTAATATTAATATTAGTGTAACACATTTTTCATTTTTAGAACTCCAGAAAAATATACAGATGATACTAAGTCTATTAGCCATAATATGAAACTTTAATATTCAGAGGAAATACAAATCTCAAGTACACAAGTAAACTTTTATCTAAAGTATCAACTAGTGTTGATAAGGATGTTGTTAAAACCAAAAAACCCCAACGACACATGAGTAGTTCAAAAGATTACAATACCCGGGCTGTGGCTAATACGTTCGTTGACTGTTCTCAATCTCTTTTTTCACTTTCCAAATTATGTCATTCAATAACTTGTTTGAGGAGTAAATCTCCTTGTTTTGTTCCCTTTTTACCTTTCCGTGAATATTCAATTGGATATTGTGCAAACTCCGTTTCGATTTTTCATAAAAGGAAAATTATGTTGCTCGTATCATAATAATATATTATTATTACTTGTGAACCATAAAACTATCAGTGTTTAATGAAAATCGAAAAATTAGTTATGCTATGTCCTAGTATAATTATTAACATATCACATACAAGTAATGCTCTTTGTCTACATGTGTAAATGTCCTATCGAATATTATGCACTCCAAAGTACTCTTCTACAGTGTCATGAGTCTTCAAGTAGTAGATAGATATATACTATCATGCATCATAATATTATGATTTATTAAAAATTTTATATTTCCTAAACCACTTGTCAATTTGACATGTATAATAGTTGATACATAGCACAACGTAACGTTCTCAACATAGTAGGGTACTATCGAATCTTAAAACTAATGAATTTAAAACTACTGACCTTTCGTAAAAGTAACTCCAGTTGCTCTCGGAGTCGTTTGTTTTCCTCCTAAATGGTAAAATCAAGTAATAAAACAATACAAGTTTTATTAATAATTAATTAAGAATCATATACATCGTAGACCATCTCGAGACATGAATGAAGAATGAATAAGTGAAAGACCCCTTTCAATTGCCAAAAAAATTGAGTAAAAAAGTAATGATTCTAGGATAACGTAAACTTTGTATTCAAGTACCTCTTTACAATGTAGTAAAGTGTCATACGATTCAGCCAAAGATTTACTCTGTCTATCTTGAACCTCAGTTTTTTCATCTAATTCTATTACTTGGGATTTCAATTTATCAATCTGAAATTACAAAAAAAAAACATTGATAATTGATATAACATATATTTTCATACTTATAATTCTTATAATGTTGACATAAAATTTTAATAGTTTTTGTACAAGAAGTGCAAAACTGTAAAGTCATATAATATATACCTCATTCTTCTGCTCCAAACATAAACTCTCCAAATCAGATATTATTTTCTTAGCGTTCCTCAATTCATCAGAATCAGCAAACTCTAGTAGACAGAAAAAAATACAGCACAAAAAGGTTCAATAATATAAAACTAATACACGTTTGTGGATGAGAAAGACAACTTTATATTACAACTTCAAGTCTCACGCTCAACATCTCAAGTTCAAAACTTTGATTCGTTATGATGGATAATATTAGATAAGTATGTACGTTACTTATCATAAAAAGTCAAAAGTAAAATACTAGAATTTAGAGAATTTATATATCGAGACTAACAACATTACTAATTAAGGTTAATTATGTGTACAATCTGGAAAAATTATATTTTAAAGTACGATGGACTATTACTTCTTGTACATAAAATATGAGACTTGTATTTATTTATTTATTTATGCCTGCAGTTTGTGACAAAATCCCTAAACAAGTAATAAATTGACAGCTTGTAAAACTACATATGTTAATTAATGTCGTCATCGTCATACTAAATGTCATTCCTAAAACTTGAACAAGTTGAAACAAGACAAAAAAAAGTCGTACAGTAACATGGAAGATTAAAACTTTTGAATGAACTTCCATCATGACATAAAATAAACTACACATTTGTTTCAGATATTATAAAACCTTTAGTTGTCAATGATAATTACTAATGACCTTTGAGATTCATCATTGAAATTAAAAGTTAAAAATTATTTTACAAAATTAGCTTACCCGATTCTTCTCTGCTGGTCTCTAATAGATCTTTGGAGAAATTACTAATTTGACCTTTGATATTGTTTAGACTCTCACCAAGACCTAACCAAGCCATGTCCTTTGTCCGATTATCAATTAACACTTTTAATAATTCATAATTATAATTTAACTAAACACATTTCAACTTCAACTTTCAACAGCAATTTCCAACTTTTCAGTTTCAAAAACAATCAAAGACCCGCTTTTATCAAGGTAAGAAAAAATTTTACTCCAATGCTTTTTTGAGGCCGTGGTATATATATATAATAATAAAGAACACATGCAATAAAAAAGAAGTAAACATTATTTTGCGCTTTTTTAGTTTATGCTTTTAATGTCGATTATGTATTTTTAACCACCAGTAATATAAAAAATGTACGGTTTTTTGTATGTATATATATACAAATGAATATATATGCAGTGCGTGTACGTGTCCAAAAAAGGTGACGAAATAACTATATACACATGAAACAAATTCATTTTGTGAAATTTTTTTTTTAATAAAAAGGAGAAAAATGAGTCAGTTTTTTCCAATAAATGTACAGTATAATAGTAACAACAATAATAATAAAAGAAATATTACATAATAGAATCAATATGATATCATTTCTATACTATACCAATATATTATAGCTATAAATGTATATAGTCACACACCTGTAGAACGTCATCAGTAGTAACAAAATGAAGATTATTCAGTATATATATATATATAGATTCTTGGAGCAAAATTACAGTTTCATCTTTTTCTGAATTTAATAGTACTTACGTATATCATATAATGTATAGTATAAATGTATGAGTGTATATGTATATGATGTACTACAATATTTTTATCTAATCTTATATATATATTGTGCATATATATATAGTACATCATTACATGACAATATTTATGCGAAATACTATAATATTATTATTATTATCATGTATTTTCTTTACAATACCTTTTTCTTTTTTACTTAAGAACATATACATTATACAGAAAACTCTTAATTTACGACTTTTTATGCCACAAATATCAATTTTTCTTTACAGTAATGAAGCACTATTCATATAATAGTACTATAATTTTAAAAACATACAGCAGAGCTCACCAATCATATTACAAATAATTACGTTTGAATTACAGAATGTTACGTTGTGGAGAATGATATATTATAGTATATTTAGAGTGGCAAAGTATATTTAATGTTCATAAATCAGTATTAAATAATTATAATATTTTTATTTGTGTGGCTGTTTTTTTTTTGTTTAGACTTTAAAACCACACAGCAAGGGTATAAATAGAAATCATGTATTGATTTTAATAATAATATAGTGTCGTATAATAGTATTTTATACATTGATCGAAGTATATAATATATAATATATGTATACACATATTTTTGCATCTAATAATAATATTACAGTAGTTTTCGTAACCTAAAACTTAACAAACTATATATGACTGGATAAAAAGTGAATAATAATCATCATAACTACTATTTATTATGTAACGTAGAACACCATACTAACTACGAGTTAAATGAAGAATACACCAATACTCTGCTCTCTCTGTGAGGGTAATTATTATACTATACTGTAGATGTATATAAATGAAAAAAAAACGTTAATGACATTTTTGTATAAAAAAACAACTGTTAAAACTTGTGGTAATCAACTTTTTATGTGCATGTAAAGAAAACTCAAAATATAATTTATGATAATATATAATGATTTTCATAAAATATATTATATAGATAAGTAATTCGTAGCCAAGTTTCTAGCTACAATATTATTCTATACATAGCATATAATACACTATTGACCTTTAGTAGTTAAATTATTACTCTTAGCTTCTATTTCATAAACAAGAAGTCGCCACATTTTAACTACAAAAACTTCAGCTTCTTCATCCAGAACCTGTTGAAAAACATTTTTTGTAAAAAAAAAAAACCAATCATGGTGAATATTCTGTTATAATCCAACAATTCAGTCTAAAATAGGTTTGGATTAAATATATTAAATAAATCAAGAACATTTTTAAAAACAAATTACAAACAGAACAAAAACAAAAAAAGACGTACCATCATCACATCATCAAGTATGCTTTGCGGTGCACTTCTTCCTAAAACTTTTGAACAAATGAAATCTACAAGGGTTGGTTCGGGTTCTCCTATGTAATCTATAATTTTTTTATTTATCCAAGGCCTAATTCGTTTCTCCATTAATGACTGTCAAAATTAACAACACATACATTGAATTAGATAAATACTTGGATACATTTACACATTTATAGATACTAAAATGCCAATAAAGGTGAGAGAGTAATACAAAAAAAAACAAATAAAAGAAAAAACGACAGTAATAATTAATATTGTTAAAGTTTACATGATCTAGTTTTTCCCAATCAATCTCGTATAGGAATAGGGCTTCCTTATCTGTTGGAATTTTATCAATTAAAGTTTTTATATGCTTCTTTTTATCCTCTGGAAGTTTTTCATCTTTTTTTGGCTTTTTTGAAGGATCTTCTCCAAAGTCTGTACAATAACAACAAAAAATCAAAACCAAATATATAATGAAAACATGTTAATGGTAAAGAATGCTATGTATATTATGTATTATACTGTATACGAATGCTTCTTCTTTTTTTATACTTAATGCATGATTTGTGTACATGGTACAATTTTTTTTGTTTGATTACCCAAAGGAACTAATTTTCTTTTCTTTCCTGCACCAAAACCATCATTATCATCCTCATCCTGATTGAAAACATCTCTAACATCCATCTTTTTCTTCTTAGGTTGATCCATTGGACTAAGACCATCAGGCATTGAAGAATCGTCTAGAGAAAATGAAAAACAATAATAATAATAATAAATTATTGTTAAAAAATCAATAATAATAATAACTAAATAACATTCAGTAATATATACAGTTCGTGGTATCTGATGACATAGACATGTTTTTATTTTATTTTAAGTAATTAGTTTGTAAAATAAAAGATTTAAAATATATTCACCATCATAATTCTGCATTGGTGACGCCATTCCAGGTGAATTTCCATAAGTGAAACTACCTTGAGAGTCTTCATTATTATTACCGACACGATTATCATTCGTTTCTTTACCATTATTATTATTTAGCGTTAACTGAAATCCAGTTCCAGCCAAGGATTTTATACTAGGAGACATCTGGGCAACAACAACAGGAGACTTGGGAGTTGTTGGATTAGATTTATTAATTGGGGCAAATGAATTAAACTGAATGGCACTAAAGCTTGTCTGTGGTGGTGGTTGATTAGTTGTAGCTGGCGAATTGGATAGGAGAGGATTCTTTACACTAGCCGGAAGATTTCCTATTGAATGTGTTGATTGTTGAATGTCAACTGATTGATGTAGCGCTGGCTTTGTAGTAGTAGTAGTATTAGTAGTTTGTAAAGGAGAAGACAATCCATGTCCATTATTTTTTATCGATGAGGCATTTGCCGAACCGGCCATTGCTTGAAGTCCTGGAAAAAATTAATACATTGAAAACTCTATTATATTATAGTATAATATTTAATACATGACAAATACTAAAAAAAAAACCCCAAATACTCAACATTACATACACTAAAATGTTAAGAACTAAACAGCGTCATACTAATGAAGTTTTCACGACGATACTATGCATATAATATAATACATAAAAAGAATTTACATATTTTTATAGAATATTATTCATTATTAATTTCACGAAATAAAACATACTGCTAGCTATAGGGCTCTCAGAATTATTAAATCCTCCATCCTTTTTCCCAGTAAAGGCTGCCGTTTTCATATAAGGTGGAGTACTAGTTACAACCGTATTTGTTGTATCTGACATAGGTTTCTTGTACTATATTTTTAAAAAGAAAATAAGTATAACAACATAAATATTACAAGTACATAAAATAATATTTTACATAATATTATCATTTTCCAAGTATTTTTATGCTTAAAAAAATGGGTAATTAAAAATTATTATGATTATTACTATTGTTTGCTAAAAAAAAATATTACCTGATTGAATCTACTCAGTGGAGTTCCTTCAGAAGATGAAGTATTACTTGTTAACATTCTCAATTTAATATCTTCCAATTCTTCTCTTTCTTTCTGTCGATCTTTATTATCAGCCTCAAGTTCTTTAGCACGATCAGCTAACCTTTTCTGTAATTCTTTACCCCTGTAGTAATAATAATGTTAAAATATCATTAATCATTATTATTGTAAAGTGTAAACAAAAAAAATATTATAACATGAATTATGTAAAATATGAAGACTTATTCAATATGCAAAATAAAAACACTTTTTAATTAAAAAAAAAAGTAATATAAAAATAGGAATAATAAAACATTTAGAGGAAAAATACATACCTATAATATTTACTATCATGTTTTTCGTCATCATAGTCTTCAAGAAATTGTTTCATTCGCTTAGCCTCTCTTGCTTGTTCATCGTCTTGCCTCTTTGTTCTTTCCTTTTCACGTTTCAACTCTTTAGCCTTTTTTGCTTCCCTTAATTCCCATTGCCTAAGTCTATCTTCATATGCAGCTTCTTTCTCTCTTGCTTTTCGTTCAAGTCTTTTCTGCTCTGCAGCTTCCTCCTCTTCCTCTCTTTCTCTATATTTTGATTTAGTCTACAAATGCAAAAAACAAGAAAGAAAGCATACAGTCAGTTAACATCAAAAACAGTACAAATTTCTCACCTTTTAATTTAAACACCTTTTCTCATACTTTTCAAATATGTCGTACAAATGTTATGTACTCAAAATAAATAAAGTAACATGATAATATTTTAAAGTTAAAACCTTTGGTACAGGGGAACGCGAGACACGTTCACGACTTCTTTCTCTAGATCTTGACTTCCTTTCTCTAGAATTTCGGCGACCACGACGTTCCTTTTCACGTTCTACTTCCTACACACAAAATGTAAAACAATACATGTAAAATTTAGTACAACGGCTACATTTTATTGTATTTAATAATTATGACACTTATTAAACAAAAGGACTACAACGCAATTCACAAAATACCATAAAAACTATGTTTCAAATTCAATTAAAATGATTAAAAAAAGACTAACCCTTTCACGATCACGAGCAATCAGAGTCATACGTTCTCGTTCTCTTTCCCTTGTTCTTCTTTCTCTTGACCGTGACCTACGATTTCTGTTTCTAGAATCATCAGTTCTTGAGCGGCTTCTCCGTGATCTATCTAAACGACCGGGACTCGCAGCTGATGCGTTCCGTGGTGACCTGGAACGATCTCTTCTTGAACGATCTGGAGATTGTCTTATTAAGTCTCTGCTACTTTCTTTACGACGTTCTTCTCTAGCTCTTTCACGTTCCCTCCGTTCCTTAATGATTTTTTTCCGCTCTTCTTCCTTCTGCTTCTCTTGCTAAAATAAAATAATAAATTCAAAATATCAGTCAATCAAATATTTCATTTCATACAGGCCACATCACGTACATATCATTTTAAGGGAGATGATGATTCTTAACAATATTATTATCTCGTTTATCTGTAAAAAGAATTCAAATCACTTTCAAATTATTTATCAACAGTACATACTATAAATCATTTTTATACACAATTAGTTATAATATTATAGAGTATAATATTCACAATTCATAGCGTATGGATTTCATTTTTCATTATTCCGAGTGTGTGTACACATAAAAATAAAACGTTTTGAAGGACTAGTAAAGTTCACTGTAACCGGATAAGGTTTGTTTAAAGTTAAAAAAAAATACAACCGGTTAAAATGACAGTGGGCATATTATATAATAGTATACCAATCTACAGTTTCTGCAGTGTAATTTTTATGTATATTTATGGCAGTTTGGTATTTTTTGTAGACAATAGTTTACAAATGTTGTAAAGATAAAAGTTACATATAATAAAGAGAAAATAAAATAATATAATATTATCTATTATACACTTATATGTATTGTATTTATAAATTTGAATAGTAAAATGATTAAATTTTGTTAGAAAAAATTTTTCACTTAAAAAAGCGCCGAATGAAGAACAAAGAAAAAATGAAGCAAAACATACTGGAATACAGTTATGGCATGAACATGGATATACACACCTATCATCCTTCTCGACGTTTTTGTAATAATCAGTAAAATTACAAAAAATTTGACATTTGTTCTTTCCTTGTAGGTTAACAATCGAAAGCATATGAATTTCACACAAACACATTCACTGTTCATTCCATACTTACACACAAACAGTTTGAAAATGTATTTATTACTAAATAAGTTAACACACAATTGGCTAATAAAAAAATAATAATACATATCATTATTGTCAACTGTAAAAGTTTCAGGGCACGAGGGAAAAAAATCTATATCAAAATTCAAAGGAAGATGAAACCTAGCAACCAGCAGCAATGATTAGAAGTATACATTCACCTAACACAAGTATATAAAAAAAACTAAATAATATGTAGTAAGACTACTAAAAGTATTTGTAAGCTCCTTGTTTTTCCATCAAAAGTTCATACTAGTTTCTAGTTCATGTATTACATAACATATATAAACAATGGTACAGGAGTACCTAAAGAGGGAGCGAGCCATAATAAACGAGGAATTACAATATTATACTGAA
>JAQGBH010002750.1:0-22790 GCA_034698265.1 Sminthurinus aureus
GTAAACAAAAATTTTAATTTCTATTGACAACAAGGTAAATATATGAATATTAACATAGCCAAAATCTCGAACCTGATCATTGGTTTTGCCCTTTCATATTTCGTTGGTATAATATTATATATATAGAAAATAGATGAAATATCTGTCACCTGTCACGTGTGTAAATATTGTACTGGATGAACTATAAAATACAAAGCACCTTCTCCTTCTGTTTACATTCACTCACAATTTCTTAGAAAATTTCAAGTGCGTTGAAAATTTGAAATATAAATTGAAAATCCAAATAACATTCTATTTATACGAAATATATGTCGAAGTTTGGAGACAACCCCAATTTCAGATATCAGTGAACATTTTTAAGCGATATTTCCCTGTAAGCTTACAGGAAAATTTTGACATAATATTACTTTTTATTTATTTTTTTTCGATTGAACTTTTTAAATTTACTTTGTCTTTCGAGAAAACTTTCTCTTTTTGATTCAAATTTTCTTCCTCGAATGCACTTGGAATTTTTTTGTTGAGTGTTTTGAATTTTTTGGTATTTGATAGCCTGAAATTCCTGATCCAGTTTAGAATTTAGAAATAGAAGCCTGAATCATGTTAGTCAATTGTCAATTCCGTGTAATAATTCCGTCCGTCTCCTTCCTTCAACAACGTATATTTGCGTCTGTACTGTGAAACGGAAGGGAATGGACTTGTTTTTTAAAAAGTGCCACTTGTAACTTCTTGTCACTTGTCAGTCACCTGTTTCTGTTCTTTTTCGTTTGTTCTTCTTGTCGTCTTTTTCGTGTCACATTTCATATCAAAATTTCATATACATGTCACATTCACATATCACCTTAACCAAATACAAATAAAAATACGTCATCTATTCATTGAACTGAATTGAATGGAATGGAATGTTTTTGACATAAAGAAGTCTACCCAAAATTTGAATTACATAATACAATATGTAAAAATGTTGTGCTGTTTTATCATTTCTCTATTATCCGTTATCCGTTACTTGTTATAAGTACATTAATGTTGTTTTTCATGTTTCATATTTTCTTTCGTTCTTCATCTCGTTTCTTGTTGTGTCTATTCTGTTCTTTGAAAACTGGATTGTAAAAAAAATATTATACATTTTCCTTTTTTTCTGTGCGGTGTTTTTGATGTCACATTTATCTATTTTTCTATCTAAAGTCTAAAATCTACTTTCTTGGACTTTTCTATTTTCTTTGCTTTCCGTTTTCTACTTCCATTTCCATTTCTGCACAGTCGTCGTCTAGAACCTAGAATCTCGAATCTAGATTGTAGAACGTCTAACGTTCCATGACAAAGTAGACGAGGCATGAGTATGTACAATGTACAATATACAATATTATGTGCTGTGACGTGGTGATACATGAAAAGAACATGATTTTTTTTCTCCAGAATCCGGATTCCGGAATACACAGATGCACTTATAGACATTGAAATTATTCTCGTTCCACTTACTTCTATAGCTTCTAGTTCCTAGTCCATTTTCCTTCTTTTTTTTCATTTCACTGTTATGCCTTTTTGGTGCTTGTTGCAATGAAGTCTAGATTCTCCATTCTAAATTCTAGATTCTAGAGTCAAGTGTGAGTCAACGAGTTCCGCAACTCGTTTTACATTGTACATAGAGACAAACTTGATGCATTTCCACATGAAAAAAACATTCACCATTAATCTTGCAACGGTTCAGTGATAAAACTGCAATCGACCCCATAAAAAACAAACATAAGCATAACACTCCCAACGCCTTATCATCTCATCTTCAACACGTATAGGTATTTCTATCCTTTATTCTATATTCTGTATTTTAAATGACTTGTGACTTGTGAGTTCTGAGACGGCTGAAATAGTAGTAGTACAATAGAAAATACATCAAGTGCATCATGTTATGTTAAATGTGAGTAGTCAGAAAACAGTAAATGGAATGTGAAAAAAGGTGGAGCAAAAATAAACATTAAGGAATTCCTCAATCTTTTCCCCGTTTCTTTTCTCACTCTACATTTTGTGCATTTCTTTAGAAATATTTACAAATCTTATCTGTCACGATCACGGAAAGTGTACACTTTACAGTGTACAGTTAAGAAAGAAAATGAAAAATAAGCATGAACAATAGACAATGGACAATGGACATGCTCATTAAGTTATATGTAATGTTTTTTCGCCTCCTCTGTCTTTTTTGAGCCAAGTGTAGAATGTAGAATGCAGATTGTACATTGCACATTCAAAATGCGGAGTGAACAGAAGCAGATTAAAACAGTTGCTGGTTCTCAACGAAAAGGAAAAGGAAAATGACCGGAGAAAGCAGAATACAAAAGAGATGCACAGAGCAGATATCTACAACGACAAAGCGAAGGAGAAAGTTAGGGGGAAGAGTTGAATGCACTATGCTACATTACGTTACGTTATGTGTGTGGTGTGTGTCTGTTGGAAGTTGGAAGTGAGTGGGTCCTTTGAGAGAAATTAGGGAGAGAGAAGGAGAGTGCAAGTGTTGGAGAGTTGTTGTATAGTCCATGTGCGATGTGAGAAGAGAAAGGAAAGGATGGACGCATATTGCATATTATATGCACACTCGATACTAGACATTACACGAGCAGTCTTTTTCTGTTTTCATGTACACATTCAACATTTCCTATGCTCTTTCTATTTTCTATCAAGAAGAAAGTGTTTTTATTTTATTCCAATTTTAACGCCATATCCCCAACCTCCATTTATTTTCAACATCTGGAATCTAGAATCTAGAATCTAGAATCTGGAATTGAATAGACCATAGAAATAGAAAACAGACAAAAGAATGTAGAATGTAGATGCAATCATTCATAAAATATCCATATCCATACCCATACAAATACAACTAAAACTACCTACTTCTTTTTTGTGTTTTGTGCAACCTCAAGACTCAAGAATAAAGCAACCACTATCGTGTAAATTACAACTTGTATCACACATGCGTTGCTATTTGCAATAGAAAAACTGTTACCTGGTCTAGTGTAATTGGCTTGTAATGGTGTTGAGTGTTGAGTTGGATCACCAATTCTTTTGAATTCCTTTGAATACGGAGCAAAGGGAGACAAAGTGCAATAATATAATATAATAGGGATAGGTGGTGTAGATTGTGGATTTTAGACAGATTGAGGACAATAGGAGTGTAAATAGAAGCATACGGTTCACTGTACATTGTACACTGTACACTAAAGGGTGTAAAGGGTACCCACAAAATAAAATAAAGTACAATGGAAAAGATTGATAAAAAAAAGGTCAAGGTAAACTTTTCTGTTTCCAGTATCCAGTTTAGTTGAGTTTTGTTGGGTTTTGTTGGGTTGAGTTGAGGTTTGTCCATGTTAAATGTTCCATGTGGGATGTCCAACTCACAACTCAAATCTCGTAGCTCATCACTTCACCTCATTTATTTGTTTATTTATGTACATTGTATCTGGTACTTTCCAGATTCTGGATTCGAGGGAAAAGTAATAAAATGAAATGGGAGGAGTAAAATAATATATTTGATACATCATACGGAATACGGAATACAGGAGGATATTCAATGGATTTCAACAACTGATAAAATAGCCATATGCGAGCAGATTTATTTATTTATTTATCTTTCTTAGTACTGTAGGTGAGGCAGAGAGAAAGGAGTTGATACTGTTATCCCGACATCCTAATCGTTTTCTGCTCTTGCTCCTGATCCTGCTCTTTCTCTCCTTTCTTCATTGTTATGTTATGTTTATGAGGGCAGGGACAAGGAAAATGAGGATTTTCACACACGAGCAGATGATCCAACAACAGATAATTTTCCACACAACCAACAACAAACAACATTGACACAAACACCCAACATCCAACTTTTCAAATAAACAACGAGAAAAGAGACAAGAGACACAAGACACAAGTTTGCATGCATATTTCATGTGGTGCATTTCACCCTGTTTACTGTTTTTCACTCTGATCCTGATACACTGATACGAATGTTGTTGCTCTTCAGCGTTCATCGTTCATCGTTCAGTATTCAGTGTTTGGTCATAATCTCTCATCGGATACAAAAGTTTATTTAGTTTGCAACTTCCAGCTTGGAAATGTTCTCAAAGAAACGGGATTCTCTATTATGTATTTTGTCCGATTAGATTGAAAATACGTTCAACATTCAGCATTCAACATTCAACATTTCCTCTTCCTTTTGACTTGGAGATACATACAAAATATAAACACAATGATATTATTGTTGTGTGCTCTCTGGCTCTGGCTCTGGATCTGGATCTGTACTTTACGCTTGTCCATGATTTCCAGTAGGCTCCTCTTGTGCTTCCAGCATGTTTTGATAGGGTAAAATAGGAAACAGACGGACAAAGTTTTCTCTTCCTCTGTATTTTCTCTTTTTAATATAGCAGTGTGCAAAGTGCATTGTCAAACTTGAATTGGAATTTGGAATTTGGAATTGGGTGGGAGCCAAGTCTGAATTCACGAGTACAAATACAAATAACAATGTGAATTCAGATCCAAATCCACATCCAAACCCATGTCCAATGTCCAAGTCAAACTCCGAATTTGCCACATGTTCCCTGTACTAAATACTGAATATCCGATCCTGTGAATTGTGAATATGTTACAAAATACAAAGGACAAAGTACACAGTTGACTCCATTCAACTCGCAAATTCTGTATTGTACACTACTTCCTTCCTTATGTGGAATAGATCAAAGTACAACTGTATTTTCCATTGTAGATTCTAGATTCTAGACCATGTGCTCCTCTTTCCTCTTTCCTTTTGACAAAATACCCAATTCCCGACGACCCTACTCTTTACAAAAAATACTGTTATAAAAGTGCGCTTTGTACATTGCACAAATTGAATAATGAATACAATTGAACATTTCAAATGTGACATGTCCTGTATTCAGAATACAGTATTCTGTATTTTTTGGCTGGTTTTGAGTTTTGAATAAACGCCCGAGGATTTGGGGTTTTTGAGGTTCGCAGTTGGCAATCGCCAATTGCTAGTTGGTAAATTCTTTGGCATGTTATTCTTGTGTACGATGTAGAATTTGCAAACTAATTTCTTAAAAGGAATTTTCAATGTTATTTGAAGCAAGTGTGATCTTTGGATTTTGGATAAAATGAGACGATTCAAGATTTATTTCCGAGTGAGGAGAATTGAAAATTCTGTGAATCTAATTTTCTCCTCCCTCACCATTGCATTCCAAATGCCAATTCCTGTTAGAACTGTTAGAAGTGTTAGGCATGTAAAAGTTTTCTGAATTTCGGATACTCAGAAATAAAATTAAACAGGAAACTAACAAGTACGGCAATTAAGTGGAAGGCAACCTCAAATCACAAATGTAAAAATATGAATATCAGAATATCATAAATCAAAAAAATAATCATGGTTCAAAGCTCAAAGCATAATATAGACAATTCATTTAGATTTTTTATTGTTTCACAATACTCTGCCTCAAGTCTCAAGTATTTTACTCACAACCACATTTAATATCCAACTCCTTTTCTACGCTCTATACTCGACACTCTAAGCGTCCTAAATTCTACACTCGAAACTTGAGCTTTCACGGAAAGAAATATGTAATTTTTCATCATTTTTCATTCGTCATTCATCATATGGATGTGGAAAGTGGAAAGTTGAGCTCTCAAGTTTGTTTTTTCATGTTAAATTCATAGGAAGTGGAATAATATTGTAGGAATTACGAGGTGGGCGTTTAAATAAAATAATATAAAATTCCCATAAATTTCCCATAGCATCTTATACATTATAGGTAGAAGAGATTAAAAAATGTTGTAAAAAATTGAGAGCAGATTGCACTTGAAATTGAACGTTGAAGCTTGTATCAGTACAATGAATAATGAAAAGCGTCACAAGTCTCAAATGTCAAGTGTTGTCGGATGTTTTCATTTTCTCTCGACTTGTTCTAGATTGTCCATGATGTAAAATTTCTACGAGTTGATGAATCTTGATTCTTGATTTGTGATACACGCGCCTTTTAATCACACCGGCGTTGCGTGGTAATTTTTATCAAAATCAAGGCAACCAGAACCAGAAATTTGCTCATATTAAAAACGAGAAAGGACTTTTTGTAGTACGACCGCCGTACTGCCAAATTAGACAATATTTGGTACATTTTATAATGTTTCATCAAAATCAGTTACCACACTAATGTTCAATATTCAATATCAAAAACCAAAGTGGAAAATTCACAGAATTATTATTATTCAAGTATTATCCTTTACAAATAAAATTCCATGAACAAAATGTAATAAAAAAGTACAAAAGTACAAATTGTATACCTACTTGTTTTTAGGCTTTATATTTACATATGAAAAAATTTTTGACTATTGAAGGGTCCTCAAAGCTCAAAGTAGTTTTTATTGATTGGTTCATGTTTTGTAGAAAATAGGATAGTGAAGGCTGGAAATGGGAAGGAAGCTTAGAGCTGGAAACAAATGGTATTTACAATATTATTAATCTGAAAGGTATTTAGTATTTACCACTTGACTTTTACTCTTTTATTAGTTGGTAGAAAGTTGACTATTTAATCTCAAATCTTGTCTCTCATTCCTCGTCTACTTGCTTATCATTTATCATTTATCGGTTGTCGTGCATCACTAGAATTTCACCTTTCATCAAGATGACATCAGAGATCAGCTTGACTACTGGCTGTTGAGTATTGAGTATTGAGCTAAAGTTTATAAGAGCTGTAGTCTAAAATGCCTCCTTTAGTCTAGTTTAGTTATTTCGGAAAAGACTCTTCACTCGTCAGACGAGGATCAGCATTTATTTATTGGATTATCTACTTATTTCCAATTCACAACCTAAAATCTACAATCTACACATCTTATTTATTACACATCACTACACACTACATGAAATATTAAATGTACAATGTCCAATGTTCAAAGTTTTCAGTAATCAAGTTTGAAGGTTCAAGTGGCTTTACAATAATTTTGCAACTTGCAATCCCATTCATAATCCAATTAACAAACTTTTCATGTCCATGTCCAAGTCGATGATGATTTGGATTTAGATTTTAGTGTGGCTTTTGTTCCTTAGAGGTTTGGTTGTTGTTTCGGCTGTTGTTGGTTGTTATTACTAATACAAAGTTACAGTTTACAAGTGAATAAGTGTAGTTTAGCTTTGTGCTTTATGCCAGAAACTACAAGTCAGTCTAGCATAATGATTTATCAAGATCCTTTGTCCTTTGTGAACTATCAACTATATTTGCTAATGATGAGCGAGGCCATGTAAAATGTAAAGAGTCAAGAGTAAAGTAAGCTTTCAAATCCAATTTGCTCCTTTATTTTTCTATATAAATATAAACGCTTATATTTATGGTAGCGAAACATAACATAAGCCATAACAGGACACAGAACTTGGATTAGAATTAGTAACAATAATAATAATCAAGGATAAAGGAACATTGAGCTCAGATTTTATTTGTTTGAAGGGATTTTCCAGTTTCAAGCTACTTACCTAAAATGTTTTGAAATGTGTCATTTGTCATTTGACATTTTCCATAAATACAGGAAAACAAAAACAAAAGCTCTTGAATCTTGAATCTTGAACCTTAAAACTTTTCGTAAATACAAAACACAAAGTACAAGTAGTAAAAATAATGATGAGCTTGGAGTTTGGAGCATTGAGTTTCGAGAATAGGAAATAAATTTGTTTATTTACGTTGTCCAACATTTAACATCCAAAGTCCAAACTTCAGAGCCTCGGAATTCACACTACAAAACTTGACTCACCAAATTGTAACACTGAAAAGTTGGAAAAAATTCAAAAGTGCAGTGTTCAGAGTTAGAAAAATTACAAATTACATATTGCAGCAAAAAGTGTATAATATAGTGATTTTCTCCTCGTGTAAAAAATACATTTCCCTTTCCTACATCAAAATCCAAGATCTAGAATCTAGACATTTCACTTTGCCTTTTCTCCCAATTTTTTCCCCGTCGAAATGGAGATGGAAATTGGTAGTGAGTAGTGCGTAGTGAGGCGTGAAGTTGATGTGAGTACGATCATCGCGATGTAGGATGCATCATCAACATCATCATCAAAATTGTAAAAGAAACTCGAGTAAAAAATGTTGGCATAACTCAAAAATATATCTAAGCTCAAAGGAATTTTCATTCTCAACACATTTTTTTCAATATTATTTACAAGTGAAAACTCTGAAGCTCTCTTCTTCTTCCTCTTCTTGATCTCCTCCCTATTATTTCGATTGAAGAGATTTAAATTTACTGGTATTACTGTGAATCCGAATATCTGAGTCTGGAGCTTCTTCGTAATGATTACGCGAGCATTTCACAGCATTGAGGATTGAGGATTGAGGATGGATCAAACATCAAATGATAAAACTGATGACTGATGATCACTCAACTAAAACATATTTTAAATTTTACGCTACAAATAATCTGTCAAATGTCAAAATTTCAAGTTAAACATCACAAATCATGTTTTTACATAAGTTCCCATTTCAAATTTCAAATGTATCTAAAAATGAGTCTTTATCATGAGTGTGTTTATCTAGAATCTAGAATTATCTTAATAGATATTATCTTTTAATTTTTTACCAGTGGAAAATTATGCAAATCATATGTATATACAAATCATTTTTTAGGGTTTGAAATGGCAATAAAAACAAAATTGAAGTCATTACTCATCAAATATAAATAAATAATTATAGAAATATTATTATAATTTTTCCAGATCCTGGAACTTGGAACTAGAAAATATAAAATTTGGAATCACATAAAATATAAAAAAATGAGAAAAAATGAACATTATGCGGCAAATGCAGAATGGAGAAATTGGGAAAGTCAGGAAAATATTTTGAGTTTCAGCTCAGTTTATTTTTTGCCAGTGTCATTGATCAATGATCAATGATCAAGAACCGACAAGGAAATAAATGAAGCCCTTTCGAACCCCGTCATTTTATTATAGTCTCTACTTTCTACTTTCTCAACTCTAGTCTCCAGTCTCGAGTTCCTAGTTTCTAGTTTCTGGCTGATCTTTTTTGCTGATCTGGTAAATTTGTTTGGAATTCTCAGAGTTTGTGTACGCTGTACAATGTACACAGAACTTGGAATTAAGAAGCCAAGCACAAGCGTCTCTTGTCTCCTTTCTCCCTTTTCGTTTCATTCCCATTTCATTCTCTGTAACTTGTAACTTGTAACTGTAAACTTGAAATGACACAGGAAATGTGAAATGGTGAATAGTCGAATTTGAAATTCAAAAGTCCAAAGCTGTACACCAAACACCAAACCAAGCGTCGTTTTTTGTGTACACTGCATTGAAAAAACTCGAAGGGGAAGAAAAAATAGTACTAGAAATTTTGTACAAGGGATAATTTTTCTCCTTTTGCCATTTCATTTCGGAGGAGGACAAAATCTCTTGATGATTCAATGATTAATCAAGTGTTCAGTGTTGAGCTGAGTTGACTAGAGCTGAGTTGAGTTGGGAAGTCAACCAAAAACTTGGAGTTTGAAGAACTGGGAAATTGAAAGAAAAAGAAAAGGGAAGCCGAAAAAGTAAGAGTAAATGAGTAGTCTATTTTTTCCTTTCCTCCTTTTCCTCTGCATTAAACTCATAATGATAGTAATTGCTTAACTTATTTTTGATGATGTGGCCACTCACGAATGGAAACGGGGGGGCTTTTCTCTTTTCCGCTCCAAACTCTCAAATCTCGGCCATCAACTCTCAACTCTCGACCTCTTCTACACAGTACAAATTGCAACAAAGAAACAGACACCAAGAAAAATAATAAACGAAAAGAAGGAAGAAAAAAGGCTCAAAGTTGTTACTGTGTCCTTGATTTTTGTTTTCTGAAACTCGAGAATCTAGAATCTAGAATCAGGAACCTGGAACTGAAACTGGAACGATCTAGATTCTAGATTCTAGAAGTTTCAGCAGGACATGTCAGCTTAGTTGAATACATAATATGTACAATGTACAGTGTACAGCTCTAGTTGTATTTGTACACTGTGTTTCCTGTATGTTTCAGTCGCGACAGTATAATATTTGTACATTATGTAATTTGCAACTTCCTTCGCAATTTGCAATCAGGAAAAACTGAGAGAAAAAGAATTTTCACTTTGGCTCTTTTGAGTCTTTAGCTGAAAATTCAATCAGTTTTTGGCCCAAATTGAAATTCCTATTCACAAAAGTGTCAGCCGTTTCTTCCACTTTCTAAGCACAACGCAAAAATCAGTCCAAACTGTAAATAGAAAACTTTTCTTTGAATATCTGCGCTGCCGTAAGCATTATCCATTATACATTATACTCACAGGTTTTTGTACATTATGCAAGTTACTTTCACCAGCTGCAACAAAAGTCGTCGTGACATAACCAAATAATAATGATGATTATGATAATACAAACATTATGCAACTTTCATCATTCATCACAATTTGTAATGAATTTGCACGACTCAACACTCAACACTCAAATCTCAAATCTCAAATATCCAAGTCGAAACTCACAATTCACGTCACAAAATAAATTATTATTGTACATTTCCATGTATAATATATAATGCATCACTATTTGTTATTTTTCTTCATCAACTGGAAAATCCTACCCCTTCATAAAATCCGTATCTGATGACGGGTTTTACTTGTAACTAATATATTATATATTACCTACATTTTGTATTGAACATTATGTTGTACGAAATCTGAACTACTATGAGTAAAAAAGGACTGGTTCGATAAATTAAAAGTAAGCAAACTTTTCCCGTTCCCTATGACTTCTGCATTATGAATTCTGACAAAAAAACAAACAAAAACAAAAAAACAAGCAAAGTTTTAGCACCATTTTACTCACTATTTTTCATTATCTGGTATGTTTATCATTTATCATATTCGGGCATTTTTTTGTTGTCCGAGAGGTGACACTATTGCCTATTGCGATTCATCTCTCGGATTCCAAATTCCAAAACGAGTTAAAAAAATAGTTTCCGATTGTAAAGTTCTCAATCACTCAACACTGATACAAGATGCTACAAAACGATGGATATTGAGACTTGAGACTTTAGACTTGATACTACAATTACAGTTGACACAAGTTGTTAGGTAAAACGTGAAATCATGTCTTTGAAATTCAATAGTGGGTAGTGTGTAAAGTGTAGAGCACAAGAAGCAGACAGGAGACACGAGACACGAAACAAGATATACAAAAAAAGTATACAAGGTACAAGACTTTGAAAAACACGAACAAATTTTCTTTGAAATGGATCGGCTCAGATCTCAAATCTCAGATTTTAAATCTCAGAAAAGAGATCTTTACATCCAACTAAAAAATGAAGAGTAGATAGTGAAAAGGAATTCAAGTCTTCACGTCAAGGAATGAGGAAGCAAACAGCGTGGAGAGGGGAAAAGAGGACAAATGTACATATGGAAATTTTCACTCGAATCTCGAAACTCGAATCTCGAACCTTTTCTTCCACGTTTTGGGTTTGAATTTTAAAGCAGTTTGATGCTTCAGTTTTCATGTTGTGTGAGGTAAATTTGCCGTTCCGTAAGACTTTGTGCATTGTCTATTGCATGTGTATTATGCAGTGAGTTGAGAATTGAGAATCAAGTATGACAGAATCCAATCTCAAGTATCGAATATCTAATATCTAATATCTAATATCTAGTGTCTAGTGTCTAGTTCGTAGTGCAGCACTGATCAAATGGAAAGTGTGCAGTAGAAAGTAGAAAGTATGGAGAATTAAGAAGCATCGGAGGATCCGGAATTCCCTACCTCTTTTTTCATATCACAATCATGCGTAGCCCAAATACATATATTAAAAATGAGATACGACTTTTCTCCTTTTCTTTTCTCTTCTCTTCTCATCTCATCTCATCGCATAACATCACATGGCTTCAATTTCCTTCTCATTCTCTTTTTTTACGATCAGGACTGTTGACTACGTTCTACGGTGCGTCCAACTCAACACTCTGCTTTGAAAATGCAAAGTTGTGTATTCACTATTCACTAGTGTGTGAGTGTGAGTGTGTGAGTACTTTGTATATTTTGTAGTGAAAGGACTTGTTAGAGTGAAAAAGAGTCTTGTGCTTTGGAATATGCAAATAAGATTGATGATCAGATCAAAATACTCTCCCACATACATACGCAATACGCACACACACACACGAAGAAAAAGAAGAATGCGTAAACGTATTTTGTATTTGAAACTGAACTGAAACGGCTACACTTTCTCTCTCACTTTTACTTCTTTTCCTACTTCCCTCCGCTGTAATCTATAATATTATCTCTTCTATTTTCTAATAATATGTAGATTACAGTTTGCAGTGCAGTCTGCAATGTATAAAATACTCGGTGTCTGTATTGTACAGTGTACATTGTACATGGCATGGATAAAACATACAAAACTAGTCTTTAGTCGCTACCCGAGTTCTGGTTCTGCTTCTGGTTATGGTTTCTGTTGTCAGAAGACAGAACTGGAAGATAGAATAAAGAAGCGGAGAAAATGTGATATTTTGTCAAGAACGAGATATGTCATGAAAGAAGAGAGAGATTTTTTATTCATTCATGCTACATTTTCATTTCTAATTTTATTCTAGTCGCAATTTCCAAATTCCAAATCCATCCACAATTCAGACCAGAACTGTGAATTGTGAATTGAGAATAGAAAATAGAATAGTAAAAACTGAAATATCATCAGTCATCATTCATGCAAACTATTTGTACAAACTGCAAGATTCAAGATTCAAGATGATATATCAAAGACCACATACATTTGATTATTTGATTAATACAGTTGTCAAAAATGTCTATTTAAATGCACAAGTGGAAAAGGTAGTAGAAGGGCAAGAAAAACTAGTTGTTTTTGGAAGCACCGAGTTGGAAAACATAACAATAATACATGTCCTTACATGAGACACGTGTATAATGTTAATGCCATGTGAAATCAAGTAGGAGAAGAAATCTTACACAACTCCTAAAGAATCCTCCACAAAAAAACACACAAATAAAGAGAAAGGATAAACTCATTGGAAATTGTAATTTTTTCATATCTCAAGTCTCAAGTCTATTGACTATTGACTACTGAAAACTGAAATAAAACGTAAAACGTTTCTTTCATCCATCTATTTTTGTGCCTACAATCTACAATTTACAATTTACAATTCATAATCATAACCATAATTTTGAATTTTGAATAAATTTAGTGTCCAATTCAAAATTCTTGTTTTGAATTTCCAAGGTTTCGTCATCTCCGTCGTTTTCCTCTTGCAGTCGTGTTTTATATTGTATTCTGTATTCTGTATTGTGTTTTTTAAATCATAAATAAAACATAAGGCAAAAAACCCCGGCCCAGACTCAACTAAATCAAACCAAACCAAACCAAACCAGAGTGTTTTCTGTGTACAATGTACATAGTGAATACTGGCGACAGGCGACATTTTTGAACATGCTTATACAAAATAAATTGTGCTTTTCAAAAATTGAGCTCCGTTCTCCGTACTCTCATTTCTCAAACTTGCAAATTCCAAACTCCAACCAAAATTTCGCATTTCTCCTCACTCCTTTCATACTTTCACTCTGGTGTCCTTTGTCCTTTGTCCTTCGTCCTTAGTCATTTGAATTTTTCACAGGAATGAGGAACTAAATACACAATACACAATGTAAAATATATTATACAATATTTATTCAGCAAACGGAAACAACAAGGAATTTTTGTGATTGTTTGTCATCACGTTGTTTCTCCCTCGTGTAGGAGAAAAAGGAAGAATAGACATTCATATTTTACTGTTTGCAGATGACATTATACTTTTAGCCCCAAATAAATCATCTTTACAGAAGAAAATAAACTTATTGTCTGAATACTTAGTGGAAAACTCTCTCATCGTCAACATCAACAAAACAAAAGTTGTCATTTTTAGGAAGGGTGGAAGATTATGTAAAGATGATATCTTTAACTGGAATGGCAATAATATTGACATCGTACCATCATACAAATATCTTGGAGTCACCTTTAAATCATCTGGACTATTTATTGATCAGTCAAAGGAAGCAATTTCTAAATCAAAATCTGCTCTTGGGTCTATATGGCCTATATTAAGTAAAGGAAAGATGAAAATTCCTAATTCAAGATTCAAAATATTTGATTCAATGATTCAATCTGTACTTCTTTACGCCTCTCCAATCTGGGCTCTTGATCATCTTGAGGAGATAGAAATTGTCCAACAAACATTTATAAAAAGACTATTTAAACTCCCCCGTAATACTCCCTATTATTTTGTCAGACTAGAAAATAATCGTCATCATACTAAATTACAAGTAATAAAAAATACATTGAATTTTTGGCTTCACATTTTAAACAAACCCAATGGTTCTTTAATTCGTGATTGTTATTCTAATCTAATGTCTAATATGGATAAAAGTGATAGTAAATATAATTGGTGCTCGAAAATAAAAAATATATTGTGTGATGTAGATATGACCAATGTATGGGAAAGTCAAAGTAGACAAATAATAATTGATAATTATAATGAAATCATTGAACGTTACAAAAACAAATTAACAGAATTAGACTTAGGGAAAGCAAGAAATTCCACTTCCATTCCTCACTATCAACATATTATAACTCCTAACGAACTACCTAGTTATCAAAAACTCAATATTTCAACATCCATCGTCTCAGTCATTATGCAAATTAGATTAAATCATAATCGCATCGTTATTTATAATGAAACATTAAACCTGAGTGGTTGGTTTAATAATGATGAAATGAGTAGCTCCTGCCAATTTTGTGATATAAATACTATTGAAGATCTTGATCATTTTTTAATCCACTGTCCAAAATACAATAAAATCCGTGAAAAATACAACATAAACATAAATTCAAACAAGGAAAAAAACTTTTATAATAATATGACGACTGAACATGCCTTAAAACTTTTTAACTTTGTATATGCGTGTTTTAAGGACAAAACTAGACAAATCTAACGTATTTAACTACAATACATAAGTACTAATATTTAATAATAAATAATAAATAAATATTTAACTATACATCTACCCTGAATCTCTTCCACACATTTTACTTTGTTCAACCTTATATTGTTGTATATTTTTCTTTAGTTACGAAATCCCATAGCAACAGATTTTCCTATTGAATAACTAATGTCTGTGTTTGCTGGAACTCTTAAAAACGTTTTTGGTCATTTCTAAGCCAATTATCAATATTTTAGCATGAAATAAAAAGTAATTAGTAAATTCAGACCGTCGTCAATAACTTTTACTTTGAAAGTATCCCGACCAAACTGACACTTTTCCCACAAAATGAGAAAGTAGTCATTTTTGTTCACAAAATCCCAAAAATACAAAATCATGGATGGTGGTTGATTCATAAAAGTTAAAAACTTGATTTTCGACAAAAATATACTTTGACGCAGGCCCCGCCGTAAGAATTAATAAAATGTGAAAATTTCCCATTTTTGTGAGCGGGAGGCTGTTTTTAGGGCTTTAATAATTTTTTGCACATTGTTCCCGGACTTAAATTTTTTTGATTTTTTGAGAAAAAGTGTCTCTTTGAACGAGTAACAAACTTGGTCTCGAGAATGACACTTTTATAGTGTGGCTGTTCTGATTAAAAACGTGGAATTTGTGTGCTTATTTAAATTTTTGAATTTGATTAACTTCTAAGTATGGTCATGAGACCACTCAAAGTGATTCTCTCGACGTCCTGAGTCTCAAATTACTAACGGTTTTTGTTTTTTTATTCGTGAGGCCACCCACAGTAAAAATTGTAAGCACATGGGCAAAATATTTGTTGATAATTTAGAAAAATGAAATTAGTCTCTCATGACAACTTAACGAAAATTTAAATAAAGTCAACTGCAGTTGCGGACTAAATTTCAGAAAAACTGCTTTGAAGCGGGGAGAAATGGTTGAAATCGTAACTAAAGGGATCTGTGATTTTTCACATTACTTGTGTATTATTAGATCTTATTATCTGAACAGTTGTTAATAATTATTTATCTTACTTTTATTTATTATGTATTTTCTCATTAAGGTTTAGTTATTCGTGTGAATTTGTATATATTTTAAAATATTGTAGAATAGTTTATCGTGAGGTTTTTATTACAATTAACAATTAATCTCCTCGCTACCATGGACTTTATATGTTTTCAATGACAACGGAATTGAAGAGGTTGACCCGTCTTCTCCTCTAAAGAACAGCAGTTCATCGTTATTGGGTTTACACTTAATTTCTGATTTGTTCTGGCCAAGTTTGCCAATTTCTTAAACGTGAATCACTTTTCATGGTTTGTTAAAAAACGATTACAGAAATGGAAGAGGAAACAGGAAAAGTATTAGGGAATGTTTCCGGAAACGTTTAAATTTGACTCTTCTTTGGATTCCAAAGTTCACAAGTAGAATGATTGACATTTTGTGACTTCCAAATGGATTCGCGGATTGTGGATTTATTGAGAAATTGGAAAAAATTGAAAGATAAAATCAAAGTAAACGAGGTCAAGTGTCATCGACTTGTTCATTTTTACATCGCCTCTTTTTCCCAGAAGCCCTCGGTTTTCTACATAAAACAAACCATGCTAAATCCATTCAAACCGGATCGAAAGTCAAATCAAATGAGTGGTAAATCCAAGAAATGCGTATTCGCGTGCGACAAGATTATTCTAATTTTTCTGCGGAAATGAATTAATCCGTCCTCTTTGATTTTTGACAATTTCCATTTTCTTTGTTCTTTGTGTTTTTCTTGTATGGGAATTGGACGTTTTGTGAACTATGAGCTGGAACTTTCTGTCAAAATAGAAATGGAAAAGAAGGTTCGTCACTGATTTATCAATAAATTGAATGACTCACATTTACACACAATTTGTGAATAAATTGAGCTTGCACTCGAGCGTGAATCAGTCCATTTATTCACTCACTCGGACGTTCAACGACGTTTCTGTGTAGATTTAAATGTAGATTTTACTAGTAAACTCAACTTGTCTCAACGTGGGCGGTCTTTTCTCTCTGTCGTTGTCTTAGTAATGGAATACACAGCACATGACACGTGACACATAACTGACCGTTTACCAGTAAAGCGGACAGAAAAAAATTCTGATTTTGATAAATTGTGGAATGCGGATTTAATGCGAAATCGATCAGAGGACAAAGGACAAACTAAAGAGGAGGACAAAGTCTTATTCATCACAGAAATAAATAATGCTTGTTTTTATTTCATAACTTGTTCAATCAAGAATTCATTTTGATCATGAGATTTTACAATTAGATTTTCATAGCAATTATACCATACAAGAGACAGAAAATGCAATGGTGAGAAAAGTCAATCGTCAGGCGTCTCAATTTTATCGTTTGTTTCCTTTTAAATTAATAATTTTTGATGTGCATCATGTTCGTGTTGAACGTTGAATGTTGTGGAGTTTTCTCTGTAGAAGAAGCTAAAGGGTGTTTTGAGGTTTGTGATTCTGATGAAAAATGGTTCCCGTGATAATTATTAACAAGTGGTTGAATGTTGATTGTTGTGTCATGTGATGCGATGTGAGGAGATGGGAATTTTTAATTGCGATTGTAGATTTAAGAGATAATTAAAAATAAAGCCAGAATCCAGAAGTATTCAAAAATTGTAATAGTTATAACTCTCGGCAGAGACACAGTTTTTGCAGAACATGAAATCGAATAGCAGGCTATTGCTAAATTTTAAGAATACTTTTCATGATTGTTCCTTGATTTATGTAAAAGTTTTTAATATTTATCCATGTTAGAAAATGTTGTCAAATGCTCGATAATTATATAACAATAAATGAAAGTACAGATAAAGTAAAATATCACAGGGCTGACAAGTTCCGAGTTTCCGCTACACAGGTTTACAATTAGTATACGGCAGTAAACAAGCATTTCACTCGATTTTTCAAATTGCAAGATTTTTATTTATTTTATTTATAGTTTATGCACAAATCAATTTACATTTTAGCCAATTCAGTCGTCTCAACTAAATTAATCAATTGTAAAACATGCAACCGGGTAAAAAACAAGTCCGTGGATCTTTTAATTATTTTCTGGCAGAGGCAACTCTGTGCTCTCATCTAAATTTGAGACAAAAGACACGGGCAAAACATGGCCAATTTGTAAGGTGAAATTTATTCGAACAATATATTTTAGGACTTTTGGTTTTAGCCAAAAGTCTCTTCCGCAGGGATTAAAATTTGTGACATGGAAATCATTGTTAAAGTCAAAGCGTTTTCTGTGCAGATGAAAAAGAAGTTTTGATTTGTGGACTATTTTCTCCTCCGAATCTTCATCTCCGTTTTGGCAAGGGATTTCCATGATTGTGTCCACGAAAACCAGAAAATGCCCTTTTCATCTGAAGTAGAATCTTCTCCCTTCTGTCGATAAGGTCCATTTAAAGGGGAAAAATAACCGCAGGCGTTAAACTGTTGTGGAGAACAAATAAAATCAAGTCCAAAATTAGATAAAATATCAAAAGTTTTAAGGGATTTAAAAAATACTTGCTTTTACGTACATTCGTCAAAATTTTGAAATGTATTTTTAAAGATTCTTTTTTGTTGTTTTTTCTCTAGTTTGACTTTGAAGTAATTACTAATTAGTTTTGGTATTTTTCCACTCACCCACCAACCGCCACCACCGTGGTAATCCAGACAACTCCCCACATTCCATTCATCGTTTTCCTTGTCCTTGGTGCTGAATCTCATTCCGTCGATGACCCCATAACCAGAATATGTCATCGAGTCTCCTGCTGTTGACTGCTGTCTGTCAAATCCGCTGACTGAAATCCGATAGAAACCCGAGGCATCCGTAATTTGGAAATTCGAGTATGTTGAAAACGCCGTGTAGCCGTAGAAATCTTGCAGTTCGACTCGCAACTCCTGATCGCCGTTCTTTGTTAAGGTGTGAATGTTGTCCAGGCCGATCCAAAAATTTCCACCCAACGAACCGAATCCCGCGGCGTATTCATCCCAAGTTTTATTAAATTGTTCACGAGGTCCACCTGTCCGTTTTTGAATGACGGTCCATCCGCCACCGTCAACTTCGAAATCACACAAAACTTCCAGAGAACCTCCGTTGGCTCCATTTGGATAAATTGTACAGCTTTGAAGCGGCGCGGGATTTCCAACTGCTCCAGATTGAAAATCGGAACAACTTTTCGGATATTCACTACCAGAAGAACCTACAAAATTATGTGTAAGGCCTTGACGATTAAATTTTGTACTTTTATTTCTTTTGTTTTCGTATCTTCAATCTTATGAAATTCAATATTCAATCTAAAAACAAATGAGCAAAAATGTTTGTCTCACACGTCATTTCTTGGTCGTTTTTTAGGTACTTTTGTTTTTTCCCCTCACATTCGACATTCGACATTCGACTCGATTTACCAAATTTTATTCCGGTGCTATAGTCTTCAGTAGTTGTTGCTTCGTGCTTCGCGTTTGGATGGGAAGAAACTTGTTTGTGCTTGTAAGGCTTTGGATCAAAACCCCTGGTCAACACGTTAATAAAGTGAAATAAATAAATAAATCTGAATCATGGTTTTTGTTTTCTTACATGTTTTTGGCGGTTCTGTTGTTGTTGTTGTTGTTGAAGTTGATGTTGAAGTTGTTGTTGATTCTGTTGTTGTTGTTGGAGTTGTTGTTGATTCTGTTGTTGTTGTTGAAGTTGTTGTCGTGGTGCCCTCTTCCAGTTCTTTGTCATTCCAACTCAAAGTCACGTGATTCGTGTCAGCTCTAAAATCCGGATTGACAAAACCCAAAGCAACGAGACGGCGTCCAACATTTATCACTTGCAAATTAGAAGAGCGACCGCATTCACTGTAAAAATAAATTTACAGTTCAAATTCACAGAAATTATTCAATCAATATATAATATATAACAAAATTACGGTATTTGTACGTTTTTTGTTACGAAATGGAAACTCACGTGGAGACGGCGCGAAGATAATTGTCGCGGACTTCGTAAACTCCGAAATAAGAGCAAAGACACGGATCCATCAAATCGCAGTTTTTCAATTCCAATTCCGTCTCAATTTTCAGATCCAGAGGCTCGTCCGATTTGCTGTTGAGGACCCACAAAAGCGTCTGTTGCCGTTTGCCTGGTTTCGTCCAGGAAAATCGACCTCGATATGCTTCCACGTAGTTGACCCCGCCAACTAAATTCACATTCTTGACCTGCTCATCACCTTCTTCAACTTGACCTTGACTTTGAGCACTGGTCTCGTCCCACGTGAACGACAAAAGACTACTGGAGTCATCCGCCGCACCTTCGACGCGAGATGGAGTCCAAACGACGACCAAGTTTGACGAATTCGTGTCGATTGACCTGTTGATGTCCACCGTCGTCAATGACCTGAAAATTTAAGGTCAAAATTTTAAATAGTTCTTTGAAATATTTAAACTTTGAAAACTGTGTATAAATTTAGTTTGTGTTCTGACTTACGCGATTGGTAAAATTGAAATTTGCCCCGCGACGTGGCCATCTTGCGAATAAATATTGAGTTGACTCGACTGCGGGATTTGATTCATTTGAAATTGAATGGTTTCCAAGGGAACGGGAAGTTTGATGACCCAAATGCAAAAATCTGCAGCTGGATTCTGTCCATTTTGACCAACTGGAGAAAAGTCCAAAGCGCCAGAGCTCAACTCGAGAACACCGCCACATAAAGAAGGCGCCGTATCTTCCGTTTGCCCCCAGACTAAAAACAAAATTCAATTACTATTAAATCTAAACGCGAAAAAAGCTGAAGAGGATGAATCGGGTTTCGTCAAAATATTTTATATCTTACCTTGAACAAGAATTAAAAAGATGGCGAAGATCCAAAAAATGAATTGCTTCTTAATATTGAAGTTGTTCATTATATTACTGGTGCGTTTTAAATATTTCTGTTGAAAGTGGAAATACGTTTACGGTGCGACTGCCAATTTGCAATTAAATGAGTCAGGATCAAATGGGTTTTATTTGTACAGGTATTTCACGTTCAAGTGAACGAGATAAAATACACGAGCGTCCACTTGACTTTGACTTTGGACATTAAACATCAACATGTTTTGCAACTGACTGAGTGTTTGTCCGAGAGACACCCAGCTATCGATTAAAAACTGATTTATCGAGAACAGCAACATGTTATTACATTAAAAGGTTTGATTAATTCCCTATCTTGTCTTTTCTGAGGGTGGAAAAAATTGGAATGATAAAAGCCGATTGATGAACTTATTTGTATGGCATTTGAGCGACGAAAACGAGCAGCTGCAACTCAAATCCATAAATTCAACATGCAAATGATAACGGTAAACGCGTTGAAAGGATTTCATTTACTCTAGTGTAAACTGTGGAAACATTTCCGGAAATGTTTCCCAAGTATTTGAATTATTGTAAATAATTGTACTTTTCCAGAGTTGGTGTGAGCATTCAAATTGTGTGGATGAGGAATGCAAAGTTTTGGACAAAGTTGATGGTTGACAGTGCTGTTTGCTATAGTGTTGTACTATATTACTATATGTGTGCTATCCGCAACAGTTGTTGCGCCGAAAGTGAATTGAATACGGGACTACAAATCATTCCGTTTGCTCTGGACAGGACAGTAAACACTGGAAACTTGACATTGCATTGTAGAAACACGTACAAAAAAGGAATCATGAAAACACGAAACAAACTTTGCAGTACGTTTAATTTTTCAGTTGCTCACAACCAGAAAATGTCTCTTGAGTTTGATTTTTTTTGTACGAAAAGACTATCTTGGAGTTTTGAATGACGCTGGTTTTGTGCCAATGCAAATTCATGAGTATGACTTAATTAAACTTGAGATATCTTATTGAAGGTGCTGGGACTGACATAAATGTTTTTTTACACGGCCTCGGAGCCTTACAAAATCATCCGTGCTTATTTATTTTATTATTTAGCATTTGGCGTTTTGGTTTTGTTAAACTACTTTAGTTTTCTATTCAAAAGTCTACTCTGACGTTTTTGCCTGTGTCACTTTCATAAGTTGCATTCACGTCCAAGTTTATTGGTCATGATTTACCTTGAAAAAATAACATGAATGTACTTTCTAAAATATGAGCCGTGAAATAATTTCCTTGTTTCATTCAACAATTTATTTCCATTAGCCGTGAACAGTAAACAGTGAACTTGGTCGTTTTGAAAGGAAACCTTTAACCAATTTGAACGCCGTTGAATTTTTTTAGCTTTGCTGATCCAACTCACACTTCGAGTTCCAGTCAAATCTTTGATGTGCAGCAAGCGTTCTTGGTATCCAGTATGATGAATTTTACAGACATAATCTTAATGTATCCAGAGTAAATTTTTTTACATAGTTGCATGTTCATTGTAAATGTAAATTGAATACTGAATAAATATTATTGCCCGTGCTAAACTAATCCAAACTAATTGAAAGGGACACAATTCAAGAAGGTTACAGGCCGGAACAGAAAAGTAAAAAAACCTTTGCATTTAAATTTGGGAGCAAAAAGGTTTTTTTTAAAATCATAAGCAGGCGTTTAAGTTGACAATTGGCGAGTGTAAATTGTAACTTGTGACCCAATTTGTAAACGTCACTTGCCAAACGTGTGCTGGCTTCCCGTACATAAAGAATAAAGAATTTCTGTGGATATGGAAAATAAAACTAAAAGTGTCCGTTGTCACAACTAAAAGTAATTTAAATTGAATCAGAATCAGAATTATCCTCAAAATGTCTATCGACCAACGACTAAATTCCTTCATTCCATTATGGAAGATAATGCCATGATGAATTCCTTCATTTCCTTCACACTATGTATTACTGTGT
>JAQGBH010002751.1:0-22785 GCA_034698265.1 Sminthurinus aureus
TGTTTGGTGAAGGTCAGAGGTCATAACTCATTACCATTTTGGAGTTATTTCAATTCACTTGCAAGTCGCACTCAAGTCACTTGAAACCAAGTTTGCACATGTCTAGTTCAGAAGCAATAAAACACAATGTTCAATGTTCATCAATTGTTACCTTTTTCTTCTGTTGATTGGACATTTTCCCTTTGAATTTCAACAAGTGACAGAATAAATGTATCACTAAAACTGTCCAAATCTGATGATTGTTGAATGTTTTCAATTTGGTTCTGAATTTCAGTACAAAAGAAGAGAGCTGCCACTAAATTCTCCTGTTGGATGAAACAAATCACAGCAGAAACCTGAATAACCTATTTTAACAATCCAGTGTAAAACGTTTTAAATTTATAGCACAACTAGTTACATAAATTCCTAAATCTTTAAAATCATCTTTTATGACTTCTTTATATCAGCACAAAATTACATAAGATAAAATACAATCAAAATGTTGCAGCAGAATACAAACACAAAAGTTGTACACACCAATCAAAATGACAAAATATGAATGAAGATTTTACCTGGTGTAGAAAAATTTTCTTTACTTAACAAATCAAAAACTTCTCTCTCTCAACTATTTAAACTTCAAAATTTTGATTATTTTTTACAAACCTCGGGACAAATTCCGAAATCACGAATCGACAAATTCACACACTTTGAATTTCCCTCTTGATTTTCCACGTGACTCGAAAATCAAGGATACGAAATGAATTTTATGTTTCAGCTGGACGCCAACTAAAATAATTTTATGCTTCTACAGAGTTTTCTTCTTGCAGGAGAAAAATCTTGTGCAACATCATAAAAGCGTCAACACCAAACAACATAAAGACAGCAAAAATGTTTTGACTGCTTAAGCAGTGAGTAAATCATTAAACGTTTCTCTAAACTTATATTGACCCTTTCACACTTACTTTAAAATCAAATTGTCCTAACACCCACATTTTTTTAATTACCTTTTATCCCCATTTCTCATACTGAACAAGCAAAAGCTCTGTAAAATGCCTTTTACTTTGTCGTTATTTCACTTTTTTCCATCCAGTCGGAGATTTCATTCGACATTCGACCACGGCGAACAAAGCTGATTTAAATCCTTTGGACTCAAAATTCAAACTCCGACTGTCGACATTCACAAAATTGACCAGTTTTTCTCTGGCTCCTGTTTTCTAATTTTCAAGCTTAAAAGCTTTTTGTAAACGGATGAAACAGGATTGAAAGTTTAAAGAGAATGAGAAATTAAAATTTGTGACACAAATTTAATAAAATACTGTCAAAAAATGACGAATTTAGAATTTTCTATATTTTGAAAAAAAAGAATCAATAAAAACAGCACGTTGAAAAAAAAACATGTTTTGTATACTTTTTGTCCATTTATTCAAATAAAATACTTGAAATTTGCCAATTCTGTTTTTTCAGGAATTACAAAATGATGATCAATAACCATTTTAATTTCAAGTTTACAAGTTTCCTGAGGAGAAATTATCAACGTTGAGAAATGTACAAACAGAATTTACAATTACAGCAGACTTTCATGATGGACCTTTAAATTTTATGGGCACATTTTGTACAAAGTTTATGACCGTGTTTTCATGGAAACGTTTCAGGTTGAATAGAATAGGAAAATCATTAGCAGTTTTGAAACATCAAATTACAAAACACAGTCAAATTATTATTCATCATCCAGTTGAGAACATAAACTCGTGCAGGAGAAAATAAAGATTTTAGCGCCGTTTGAAGGTTTAGACATTATCAGATGTTCATTTCATAACAGTTAGATTATCGAATAATTTCTCAAGATCAGCGCGAGTGCTAGAGGAAAGAGCAGAGTTAAACACAAGAAAATGAAACGGGGAAAACCAGAAAAGACGACACGAACGAAGGACGAAAAGAGAAAAGTGACACCGGAAAAGTAAATAATCTTCCGGTGGAAAAAAATGTCGTGGACGCCATTTAACTTCGAAGTAAACAACAATCTAATGAACGCACAAAACATCTCACTCTTTTCGCACCCGGGAAGTGTTTTTTTCCTCGCATTTCGTTCTCCAAACTTTTCATAAAAGAAAGCAAAAAATCTCATCCATGTGCTTCTCACGCCTTTCTTTTTCTGCTCTGCTTTGATTTGGTTTGGTTTTACGAGGGGAGTGAAAAATAAATAAGCGAGAAAATAGAAAACTGAGCTGGTTCTTTGCATTTGAAATCCATTTGTTTGAAATTTGAACTGAGCCACGTAAATTGTTTTTGCTCTTTTAAATTTTGAGTACACGTTTTTAAATAACCTGTGGGTATTGGATTTATCTACTAAATGTATCAATATTTTTTTTAAAAGACGCCCAAATGCAACAAAAACTTTTCATATTTTACTATAGAAAAATCAAGGGAGTGAAAGGCGTACTATTCCATTAAAAATAGTAAAACTTTTTGACTCCTCCCCTTCCTATGATTTAATATATAGACATCCTTGAAATTCTAAATTCTAAAACATACAAATGGGGCGGAGTTAGGGCGGAGTCAAAAAGTTTTACTATTTTTAATGGAATAGTACATTAGCCACTTTGTCCGTGGCGCAAAGCGCGCCGCGGGCCAAGTCGCACAGAGTGCGTGCTTGTTTATATTATTTTATACTGTTCTCCTTGATTGCATCTCTTATAATACAAATTACACATAGCAGAGGTAAACTATTCCATTTCCCTAGATTCATCTTTCTCTCTCTCTCTCTCTCTCTCCGTCGTTGTGTATTCCTTGAAGTAATTAAGACCTATATAATTATTTACATATGCATAAAATATGTATACTATGCGTCATTTCAAGTCGTCTCGCCCACATACTTGAAAATTTAACCTCATGCATTGCATATTGCATACAAACTGACCTAGAAGAACTTAAAGAGCTAGACAAACACAAGTCAATGTTTGTATAGTCAGCATAAATTTACTGCTGATAAAAAAAGCAAATCATATTTCAGTGTATGTATTAGCGACAGGAATACCACAATCAATAACTGGGGAAGTGCACGTTTTACTGATGCTTACGTATGAACTGTGGAACTAATGTAGTACTAATGTACTAATGCACTACATTGTCACAACAGTTAGTAAAATACATTCAACAAAAGTCTTCCTTCAATCTTATAGGAACAGGGCTAAGAAACTATTTCCAAAAGAATCCAATAGTCATATTGACTTCTACTGAACAGGAGAATACCAACAGGAGTAGACTCTGGTTGTAGGTTACTTTGATTTTGTGACAAATATTATATTATCTTGAACTCTGGTTTAAAATTTTCCAATTTTAAAGTGTTTACTATTACTCACTAAGCCCTACAATATCTATATATATGTATGTACAACGTGTCGTCATTAGGACATGGACTAATCGTAATTTGTAAACGCAAGTAAATATCAACTTGCATAAACCTGTCCTTCTATCCGGTATATTGTACGTTGTACATATGTATTATCTCTCTTTCTCTCAACAATTCCTTGAGTCATGCTCCTAAATCATCAAAAATAAACAGACCGAAGGTTTTCAATGTAATCTAAGTCAATACTCCACAAGACTCTGTAACATTATACGTACTTTACAAAGTATTGTCCTACGTAAACAAAAATGGGTATTATATATATGTATACATGTACATAATATGACATTTCATTCTGTAGAAGCCCTAATAAAAATGTAAACACCACTGATTTACTTATGGTAAAGTACTCCATCATACAGTACTCGTATTAGACCCTGTACGATGTACATAATTAGTTTCCCTATCAGAAAATTTACATCCAATATTCGTTTTCAAATTATTATGTAGTCTACAGTCTGCCCATTAGACATATTATTATACATATTGTAACTTTTATTTTTACAATTACAAAAATTTGAATAGATTGTACATCATGTGACTAGTATCTATATACAAAAAGTCGTATGTCATTTTATGTAAATGATTACGAACCAGTAACACCCAGTAAAGCACAACATATTTAAATCTATTTAAATGTACTATTTACTATTTACAAGTACATCGACACCGTCCATTGTAGTTTACATGTGTAAAGATTACGGGGGTTTCACGACTCAAAACATAGAGCTCGAATGAATGAATCAAACATAATGTGATCCAACTTTAAGAATGTGAGAGTATAACATGTATAAAAATATTTAAAATTAGTTTTAAAAAATTTTGAAATATTAGCTCAAAAGATTTTCAAAGTTTTTTTCAATTGACATTTTTATCCGATGTAGGATATTTGATTTAGACAAAGTTCATGTTTGTTCTATTTTGGCTTCAGTTCAAGTCATTGAATCAAATCTATATTATGTGTATAATATAGGTACTTTCTATTTCTATTTCACTGGCAACAATCCTGGAATTTGTTTCTACATGTAATAAATACATGTCTTTTGTATACGTGTAAATAACTAAAAGTTGTCTCTTGTTTTATTTATGAGGATGACTATTTATACCATTGTACGTAGCACGTCTAATAGCAAAGACATGATTGTACAGTAGATTTATGACTCTTCGGTCATCGTTCGCCAAGACCGCACTCTCTGTCACTTAGAGGTAGTCACATTCAGAGTTTTGGTCACAAACGGTCTACACATATTCTATCTACTTCTCACTCTTTCTCAAAAGTCTACCAAGTAGTCTGTATCTAGTATCTAGTGACAAAATACATTTCATCTCTCTCTCTCTCACTCTTTCTAAACATGCATGCATAATATAATGTGTATTATGCATGTAAATGCGTGCGCTTGAATGCACTCTAAGAAAAAAATATTAAGTATACATAACATAGATAGATAGATATTCTATATTTAATGCATTCTCTTTTGTCAATTGTAAGGGAAATGCACACACATACACTCGTGTGTATTGTAAATTTATGCATGCATGCGCATCCACTTGCCTAACCTCCTCTTCAAAATCCTTTCAGCCTCTTGCATTCAAATGCATGAGGCACAGAATAAACAAGCAGACAAGTTGGACCAGGTGACTTACATGTTTCTGATTTCTCTCTCTCTCTCTCTCTCCCTCTTTTTTTTTGGTTTGTAAGTCTCTTAAAGCTTGAAAGCATTTTACTGCTATAATGCAAGTACATCTACAGTCCACGGCCTATCTATTTGCTATTTATACAGATGCATTTGAAACTGGAGACCTGATGAGGATGATATGCTTGTGGTTGGGGTGTGGCGGGTGTACTAGCGGGTGGTTACGTTACTTTCTCATTAAACTTTTTTTTTTCAAAAAAAAAAAAAACCTTTCATCTGTCTATCTCATCTTATCTGGAATCTTCCAAAGCTCTTCGATTGAATTTCGTTGATTAAAAAGTGCACTTGAAAATTTGACCGCACCTACATGGGATTAAAGTAACCCTATACAATAACCTATCTTAATTGCTATAAACCACATCCAATATTAACATGTACAACTGAAAGAAAACTATCATATTTAGTAATACTAAAGACAGTCCCCACTGGAAGAAGGACAAAGGGGATAAAAAGAAATTCGTTAAAATAATACGGTACATAGGTAATATAGTGTGAACTTGATTTCTAGATAGATATACCCTGTACAGTTTGTGTACAACAAAATCTACGACTTTGGTATACATTTTTCGTATTAAAATTTTATGCGTATTTTTTATGTGAAATGTAAAATGTATAGCAGATAAAAAGTACACAGACTTTGTCCGGTTGCTCAATACGGAGTGTGCATGCATACAGGTTCTTCAACCTTGTCATATCTCTTCATATCTACTTTGTATTCCGTCTTCGACAACCCTTGAAATCGTAAAAAGACAAGCAGTAAAGTTCCACTAAGGATTGACAAAGCTACAAGTCCTAGTATCTAGTATACTATAATATTATACTATGGGACATGAACAAAAACTAACAGGAAAGTGATTTTTTTTTCATAAAAAAAAATTCAATCTCAATATTCGGTAATCAAAGGATCTCTCTATCATCAAATGATTGAGGAAGGACATGACATGAGAAACAAGTTGGATTGCTTCTTAAGCAATCCAATCCAATCCAATCCATAGTCCTCTGTGCTGATTCATGCTGGCAATCAATCGCAAAATAAAATGAAAACATTGTTTCTAGCACGTAGTACATTTTACATGGATGGGAATTTGAAAGCATTCAATGAATGTAAAATGGATAGAAAAAAGTTTTAAAAAAAAACTATATGTAAGGTTTTAATAGGATTCAATGAACTGTATTTCCTCAATTTATTTAGCTACCGAGTGTAAAAGTGAGTCTGCTTTTCACCAACAATCCAAAATTACAGTCAGTATTATTTGTACATTAGACGTATGCATAATACATACATAATATAAATCCAAGAGATTTAATGAAATTGATGGAACAACTTTACCTTTTAAAAAGATTTTTATATTGTTATAAATAAATGGAATGGTATGTACTACGTACACCCTTACAAATTTATAGAACGAAGTCCCATCTCTTTATATTTTGAATGAAAACTTCACTGGTATATCTATATGGTACTTATACAATGTATACACGATCTGTTCGGCTTAATTCCGTCCTATTCACGTCAATCTTCCTTTCAAAAATAGATTTTACCAAAAAGAGAAACGAAAATCTAAATACCGATTTTTAGTTTACCTTGTAGAACACAGATTATATTGTGACTATCGAATCATACCCTGAATATGTATACTTACTACTATGTTACATTCTGTGTGTACTTGGGTGTTTAATTTATTAGTCTGAACGATACACAAATGCATTGAATCTGTTTGTGTGCCTTCATGAGCTTCATATTTTCTTCAGTATCTAAATAGTTAAAATTGAACAAAAGTCGTGCCTACTCACTTTTCTCATACCATTCTTTTGCATTTTTCTATGTTTTCTATAGATAAAATCTCGAACGATGCTCTAATTTTATTCTTCTTTCATTCACTCATTCATTCATGGGCCTGTGCTTCCTAATTGTCAATGCAGGCAGCTCTTTCAGAACCGTATATATGAATTGAATGCTTACAAAAAAAATAACAAAAAGTATGTATTTGTGGGTACGAATTGATATTCTGCATCAACATGTATATTCATACATATATTCATGCTATGTAAAATAAATAAAGTTGATGTACCTACCATTTTCATATATCATACTGTTGTACATTAAAAACATTAAGTGCAAAATATTGTTTCATTTCTATACATCTGTGTTCTTGGTGTGCTTACCAAAACTTTAAGTTATTCGAGTTTATTTGATTCAGTAAAACTCGCCGTATTAAAATTTGTAAAAAAAAATTAAATGCAAGTCAAAGAACACATTACTCAGACTTGCAATTTGTCCTTTAGCTGTAAAAGCTATACTTGTGGAAGATAATGCAACATTTATGTGAATTTTAATGAAATGAAGTTTAAATAATAAAAATCTGGATTTCTGGTCAACCATTGTCCCATGCCGGCCTTTGGTTTTTTTTTTTTGAATTTCCCTGAGCATCTCTACATGTAGGCATGTAATAAAATATAATATGTAAGAATAAAAACGCCAATTCTCGGTTGTATTTCAACATGCACCATAGACCTAGCATATAATATTTACCTCTTCTTGATTAATCATAAGCTCAATACAACGCAAGAACCAGCAGCGACTAAGATCTAGGATTTAAAACACGTACACAAATCTACAACTAAATGTCACCTGAATTAGTTAAGCTGACTTATTGCAGAAATACTTCAAAAGAGCTAACAGCAACTAAGATTATGAATTATACGATTTCTCTCTGTGATAATACTTGTTCTTGTTGAGATTATAGAATAGATGCTGTACATACAGCACATTTGAAAAATCTATACGAGGATGCATGAAACACATCTACTTGAGTATTTAACTTTACAAGAACTTTAAACTTAAACTAAAATTTAACTACATATATTTTTGTTTTTTTCCCATTTATTTTATTAATTTATTTAAAATTTTCCAAATATACAAAAATTGTTTCCCCAAGAATTTGATTTAGACATAAATCGGGTGAAAATCAATAATGATGAAATTTGAACGATGACACCTTTAGTTGTTTCAACTTTCAGCTCATATAACCCACTTGTGCACAAAGGGTAAAGTGCCAAACAACAACGATTGCTTTGAAGCCAAAAAACAATGTTCTGTAGAAGAAAAAGTGTGGAAAATTACCGCTTTGTATTTTGCTAAATTGAATGTTTAGTATAAAAATTATATGCAAATGGATTTTACGCTCTTGAAGAACTCAAGCCAGAAACAATGTACACAGTGTACAGTCTATCCCTAACAATATATGTGGATTAAAACATTAGGAATTTACTTAAACATCATTCCGTTTGCTTGCACTCTGCATCACCATTCTCAATTTGCATCACTGATGGTAATGATTTCCCAAACAAACAGACAACTTCATTTATACAAGATTCCTATATACGATATAAATGCAAACATGTACAATGCACAACGTACAGCATACTGCATACAGCACCAACAAAACGAGTACACATTACACGTGTATAGAAACGAATAGATGATGATGAATACTGTATGCCTATGTTCCAAATATTATACGAAATCTCCTAAAGGAATCCCAAAATTATTAAGGTGTGATAGTACGCATATATATATACAGATATTTGTTTGCAAGTGTGTGAGCTAGAAAAAACCAAGGAAGGAAGAACAAGTACAAAATTCCATTATATATTATTATTATGCTATGTATTTTGTATGTTTATATAAAAGCAACAATGGACACCAAAAAATCTTGAATTTATAATCGAATTTCTTCCGTAGAGACGAAAAAACATGTGTAGTGTGTAGGGTATAATATATCGTGTAGAATGAGTATAAAGTATGATGATATTACTTGAAATATCGTATGATACTCAATGGTGCAGACCAAAAAGATGTGTGCTGTTTGCAATTTACAAGAGGAAATTGCATGTAGAATGGATATTATCCTACGATAATGGTGTGTTTGGACTTCAACTTGCAAATTGGCGTGTGTGTATGCATGCGTCTGCATGAACACATATATATACATACAGCATACCTACACATTACAGACATGCATAGCTACATAAACTCGTATTCAAGAAAGAGTATCATAATATAATAATATAATATCATGTCATATCTTCCATACTATACGCATTTATGCAAATACAACTCACAACTCACAACGGTTCTCTTGATTAATCAATGAGACTGGTTCTTTACACGTCCAACTGTCCACGCACAATTGAATCAATTTCATCAACACTATCATCCTCATCACATATCACATGGTTTCAAATTTCCCTTTTTACTATATATATATATATATTTCTATGTAAAGTTTTTTGAGTGAAGTAATGGTGTCTGTCCGTCTGAGAGATCGTATTTGAATTTTTCTCCAACTTGTCATACTTTCAAAGTCTAGATAGCAATATCAATCCTTTCAGAAATTCGTACAACACTATCGTTTTACAGGAAGTACGGATAGTTTTTCTGTAACAAAACATATACCAATTGTCATGCTATCGAGAAAAAAAAATTAACAGTACATGAACAATCTGTATATACTCTGTACTCTATACTGTGTATATATACAATATACAAATTGACGGTAAATGTACATTGATTTTACTTTTTTGTATTTTTCATGATATTAATCTATTACACTCCGATGTACGTCTTGTGTGTAGTTCGTAGTTTGTAGCATTTTAGGTGACGAGTAAGTACTAATAATGTGAGTAATCTAAAGATGATGTATCTTGAAATAAAATATTATATTTTATGTCTACATTTTTTACCTTCTTCCGGCCTTTCATTTTTTATACACGCATTACATACGTACATATCTTTTTTGACCACGAAGCATTCGCCAGTACTATACAAGAAATGATTATCCTGTAAAGTTTTTCCCTGCTCACTATTACTATTACAACTACTACTACTGTTTCTTTATACATGCAGATAGATCTGTAAATTGTAAATATATTATATACGCAGAAAAATCATAACGGACATACAAGAGATTATATTATTTTACAATTGTGTGACCAGTGTAAATCCAAATATAACGACCTGCAGTCAAAACTAATAAATACACAAACGGACATTCCCTTTTCTTTACTACACTCCCTTCAACCCAAATGACTCATTGTAGTTAACAAAATAAAGTTTGTCTTTTGTCTCTCCTTCTCAATCTCTGTATCGTTTTATTATACATATATACATGTCTTTGACTTGTATCTTGTATAATCTGTGTACTACAATGTACAAACTGCAAACAGATATTTACTGTCTCGCTACAAGAGCGACTCAGTGCAACGCTTCACTCGCATTCGCAAAATGAGTTTACTTTTCTGTGTTCTGACTGTCATATAGCATATAGCATGTCCATGACAAAATTTAAGAAGAAACATTTTCCCAGAATAACGATAAGCATTACTATATACTATATAGTACTACTATCTACTATCACAATATATCAGATAGACAATTTACAGAGCTATACAAAAAAAGAAAATAGAGTAAATGCATTTTTGACGTTTAAGTACTACAATCCAAATGGTTTGATCATGATGCTTGCCGTCTTATTCAACAACCAGACACAATACATGCGTTCATATGTACAATGTAGATTAAAATTAGTTTTTTTTCTATAGAGCCATCATTTTTAGAGAAAGTCTTTAACTTAGCGCCTTACACTTACTTTTTATTTTTTTGTAAATACATAGTATTCGTGTTTCATATCATCATCATCATCATATGTATTATGTATGTATACATTTTTGGCGGTAAACATACACTACGCTTAATATTGGTATAATAGTGAAGTCTTGTATATTAGAAAATAGAAAAATCATACATGCATTCACAATTTTCGCCCAAACAGACACTTTCAAGTTCCATAACAGTGCATATATATGTATTGATAAACGGTTTAAATCATTAAACATTGGTAGCAATAAATGATTAATTACTTTGCCCTATTTACATGCTATCATTCATTCAATATTCAGTATAAAATTATTTTTTAATTAAAAATAGCACGTCGATTGAAGTTGCATAATCATCTATTAATGATAAACCCATTTATGTTCTGTGAAGATTCACAAAACTATGTTGAATAAAATACTACAGATGATTTAATGAGAGATTGCATGTTGAAAGCATGTCTGTATGTATGCCATGTGCAAGAATTTCTCTTGTAACTAGTGGAAACAAACCAAAATACGAATTCGTTTCTCATAAACTATAAATTTTCATATGTTTAGCACATTATGGGCAATGCAGTAAAAAATTTTACCGGGACCTGAATGTATATTGTTGATGTTACAAATATATACTGGTAGTCTATGTGCAATTCAATTTCTACAGAATCATATTTTCTGTAATATCTTGTACACAGAAAGCTCGTGTGGAATGGCTCAGAGTCATTATTTTTTAGCTAATAATTATAAATTACACTCAAAAAATCATGAGAAAATATTCAGTATGCAAGGTTAGATACATGAAACGAATTTGACCATGTGTCCAGTTTACAGTACACAATATACAAACGGTTTACTACAACAAGCCATTCTATGATTTCAACTCTGTACATGATTGTACTCTTACTAAAATCAAGTTCATATTCAACTTGTGTATTTACAGTTTACTGCTGATTTTAATGATACCTCCTGATTGTGAATGTTACTACCAAATATTCGACAGTCTGACGGTCAGGGGTTTATCTTTGTATTTTTAAGAACAGTCGTTAGAATTATATATGAGTCTAACAAAGAGCATCAGGTTTTCCTTCAATATTCTGCTCATCTGCCATTTGAAAAATTGCATCCAGGGCATTATTTTAAATGTAACGCAACGACGTATGTACGTTATTATTATTATTACAGTGCATGATGGTGTTGCCTTTCTAATCATCATGTGCGTACAAGTTAATGTCTTTGAGCAAAACATAAAAAACCTGTGTTGTATTTTTTCTACAAATTTCATAACTGCACTGTTTATGAATGATCAGTTAGTATAATATATAGATGAATTATAGATTATAGTTAAAACCAGTCAACCGTATACATATATGCATTTGAGTACATTACACATTACACACTCCATCGTACAGACTGCAGATACAAAAGCTAATATACTGTATATTTTATCGAAAAATATTACACAGTCTCTAGATACTTTGAACTTGGGTCGTGAAATAAACTTTATTTTAACTACATGTTCACAATCATAAGATGTGTAGTTTAGTTACCTACATGCCGATCGGCAGTGTTGAAATCAACCAGAAAGCTAACCGTTGTTTTTTATGCCTTAGTCACGGATTCTTTTTTTTCCTTCTGATTTTTTTTTATCAAATAATGTAGTTAACACCTGAATGTAATCATTTTTCAGTTTCTTAAAGATGAGAATAAAGTATTATAAAATTTAGAGTTTACAATAAAACTTTCATACAGTATGTCTTGGGTGGGAATATTGAGTATTGAGTTAATTGAAGCTATTGAATGATTAAAATCCACTGACTTTTTATCATACACTCCACACACCTTTGTACCTTATGAAATATAAGAGACCTTTATAAAAGAGCGTATAAAATAAATGCATCGAGTTATGCAGTCATAATATTTACACAAAGCATTGTAGTAATACAATTGAGATAGCTTATTTATAATTTTATTATTCTATTCGGTATGAATATATTATGTACTTTGAAATACATAGGTAATGAGGATTCGTTAAACTCTCGGCATTAAAAACAGAATGCATGTGTATTTGTGTTGGTGTGTGTGTGACAATAGAATGAAATGAGATTGCCAGAGGGAACTGAGTTTGTATAACTCTAATGTGAATCTGTCGTATTACAACTAATTTGAAGTCATTAAAATATTACGCAAGTTTGGCAAACTTATTAATTTATTACCTGTGGTCCTAATACGAAGACTATTTTACACCTACACTTACATCGTACATATTAGTTTGAGTATGAAGTATGAAGTATGACGAATGTGAATAATCTTGCTGCTGCTGTATACAGACCACAAGTGAAAACCGTTAATATCGTGCTTTTATTTTTTCATTATTACTAATAATAATAATAATAATTGTTGATACTATTCTGAAGCTTTTTTAGGGACTTTTTCTATCCAGAACCATTTTTTTTGAAGTTTTTAAACTAGGGTAAATTACATCTCTCAGCTACACTTATCACGATGTCTTATGGAGCAGTCGCTACAAAAAAATAGAAAACATAAATACAATATACTCCTATTGTTTTTGTTACTAAAACCTCCCTTAAACACATGTTTTATGAATTATGCACTACGTACTCTGTTGAATTACACCATAAAAATGTAAAAAATCGGGACTCTAGTATAATGACGCGCATAACTTCATAGTTTACAGTATCATTTATTTACAGGCGATCCAAATCCCGTGTATCATTATTCTAGAGAAAAATTATAAAGACAGTCCATGACTGTATTCAATGCTTAATTACAAGAACGATTTTTAACTTCATTGCTTCATATTATATTATAGCCACTATAAATATTGTAAACTGGTCTATGAAAAAATACACATGACACCAAGTCATTTTCCATCGGCACAACTGCCAAGACTATGTACATAATAATAATGTCTTACAGTGTGCCGTTTGCGGTTTCCACACCAAAGGATGAAGAACAAATTTCCAGTTATGTAACTATCATCGTTACATAATATGTTTAGTCAGTTATAAATGTCCTTGTTTTAGACAATGCTGAATAAAGATCATGTCAAGTATGGTTCAGTTATTGTAGAATAAGAATGAATCATTACAGGTCAGCATTGAGAATTGAGACTTGAGACTCACAATAGAGATACTTCAAGTGACCGTCGAGTGCTAATAATGATACTATTTGTCAATGGAACTTTTCAGTTAGAAATTAAGGAACTATGACCCTTAAATTTTTCACAAATTTTGATTCTTATACTACTTTTGATTTGTTTTCGAAATTTTGACCGATTTTGCCCCTTTAAGACAAATGACATCAATATTTGGAATCTGTAATCAGCATAACCAAAGGCATTAAATAAGGTACATTTTAACTATAGTAATTCGAAGGACACTTGAGGTTCCTCTATTGTCAGATCCATACAGTACGTCTGATACCAAGAAAATCAAAACTATCAACAAACCCATCTACCAAAAGACCTAAGGGAGTCATCTATTAACTTTTGCATTAAAAATTTAATATACTGTCATGAATCAGAGATTACTATTCATGTTTTTCCCTGTTCAACTCACGAAAGTAATATGTCATGAACTGAATCTTCAATAAACAAATAAAGTCAGCAATCACCTGTGTATGCTACACAATTTAATGTGCGCACATATAATAGACTTGAACAAAGGGTGCTTTGCTACCATATTTGTTTTTTATATTGATTTGGTAACACAATACTGTCTCAGTGTACAGAGTACAGAGTGATCTGTGCGACTCCCGTCCAGTGCTTGATTGAAAGTGAGAAGAAACTATCATTATAATAATATATCGAAACACAATATAAATGTGTATGCATAATGCATACATTACATTATTTCTTACAAGACATTATAGGTCCGAATAGTTTGATTTATCGATTGTATGAGTGCGTATGTATCAAATTTAGTATATTCATGTACGTCAATCCATAAAAGACATGAGATACAATATACTTTTGTAAATCAGCTGATAGGTATTGCATTCTATTCTATTCTATTCACTTCATTTCATCATTTTGTATACATTAAACATGGATTCATTATTTATAGTAGACTTATAAATAGCGACATATTTTCCTATGTATTACGTTTTTATGCTCGAATAAAATCGCTCAACAACGATTATACTATAGATATTGATGTTGTAGAGAGAGAGATGGAACCTTGTACCTACTTTCCCTTAAAGAAGAATGTCCTTGCACTTATGAACTGATCCAATAACTAGCACTTGTTTGTGGAGATAAAAAACGCTGCTCATGCTATGTGCTATTTTTACGAGCATTCTCACTTGATATCAACTACATTCAAGCAATCACATAATAGATATTTCATATTATACTTACTCAATCTGCACTATAATAGACGTACAACGCACAACATACACATGTACGTGGTCCATCAAATAGTATCCTGGCCCATACGAAGGAATGGTAAAAGTCTAATCTTTTGTTTGTCAAAAATTCATGACAATTTCGGATACGCATTCACACGAGCCTGTTTGACACTGTATATTGCGTTTGGGTTGAAAATTATAGAATTGTATTATAGCTGTCATCGTTTACATTTATTATAAGTGAATTATTAAAAGTACAACTTTGTTTGTAAAAACATATAGATCTATATTTTCATAAGGTTTCATAAGGTCCTGTATTATATTCATTTCTCACTGCTGATTAATGTAGTAGAGGTGCATATTTTACAAATTTATATGCGTGTACAGTGTACAGTGTATACTAACTCATTCCACAGCAATTTTTTTTAGTAAATACATGGATGTACAATGCACAATGTACACAATACACACACATGTATGTATGTATTCATCCATGAACAGACAAAAATCAAGTATGATAAGATTATATACCTGTGCTATTCCCTCGATCATCTCTGCGACATAAAGTCCAGTCTGCCATGTGCGTGTACAGAGAATAGAGAGACAAAAGTTTATGTGACAAATACACACAGGCTTACTATTGTTCATGGCTTGGGGTTGTTCTCTTTGGAATGTCCTTGTTTAGAGCAATACGCTACTCAACCCTCATAAAGTACTAAGCTTCATTCTACATTCTACATGTAAGCCACCTTAACTAGACAGCATGAAAAGAGTATTTTATGACTTGAAGTTATTTTACTCCTTTGATTCTCTATGCTCTATAATATAATACAAACCCATGTGTGTATCTGAAACAATGGGACAGATTGAACGTTGAGTTAATGCCCTCATGTTGTTTTTATGTAAAGATGTCTATAAGACGTACAGAAAGTATACCATGTTCAGAAATCAAAAGAGTTTAAACATGTAGTCATGTAGGCACTTTCCATACTCCATACTACACACAGACTACATGTACTTTGAAATTGTAACACTGCTTAATGTGTCAGTCATTGAAAACCCATTTTAACCACACAAAAGAAATCCTCAAATCAGTTTGTAAACTATGCACTTTCTGTATCTTTTATACGTATAGATTACGAAAACAGAGAAACATGAGAAAAAATAGCTTTTCCCTCATCTGTCAAAAACTTTGGTACATGAAAACTTACAGTTTACACATATTTAGGCAGTTTTAGTCTCGACCAAAAACGACCTTGTTGCTTATGCCATTTAAACTTTTGACTTTCCTTACATTTCACAAAATTATGAGACATACGATGAACCTATATGAGCATTCCATCCCAGTTCGTCATTATCTGTATTGAAGAACTGAATTTCCGAACTTACTAAATACCGAACAATAATGAGGATTTTTCAGGAATAATTGCTCGACAAAATGAAAGCATTGTGTACGGATAAATAAAAATACGAATATGTATGCAATATAATATTCTGTCTGGAATTTACCTTGGTAAAAATAATAATTAAGTCTCATTGTTAGCGTTATTTTCAAGTTCCGATAGTATACTATTTTATAAGATAGTATATTATATGAAATGAAAAATCTGATATATTTTTCCTCCATTCCTGCAGGCAAAATATTGAACTAAAATGTACAAATGTACACATAAATTTGTTCATTTATATTCTCTGTTTTGGTTTGAAGTAGAAATAAGAAGCATTTGACAGCATTTTACGGGCCCTACCCTTCCCTGATTTTTCATCCCCATCTTTACTCAATTCCATTTTAGTATATTTCTAATAATCCGCTATGCATTATTCACACTACATAGTTTTGTTTCAAAGCATTGGCTCTTCCTCCTACACATTACACATGACATGTATGACAAGTGCGCTCCCTCCATCATTTATTTATTCGTACCTTTACACATATACACGAGAACATTTCCAAAAAAACAAGGTAACTATAGACTAGAACCCAAGTATTTACTATTTACCGTTTGGTTTGCCCAGTAGAAGTATAGGACTGAAAAAGGAAAATGAATAATGAATGAATATATGTATCATGAACCTGAGACATTGTCACTCAAGAAGTTTTTTGACATTGCTCCATGACGAACAGTATATTAGGTTTATACCTGAATTTAAGAACTTTAATACAGTAAATAAATGTGTACTCGATAAAATAGGCAGGTAGGTCAGTGGACTTTGAAAAAATCTATGCGGTTCTTTGACAATAAATTTCTGTTTGATTTCTTATCCTTCCACATCAGATCATTACTTTTTAAAGTACACTCAATGAACATCTTTAGTATTTGGATACCTTTACCTTTGAGGGGTGGAAAAAAAAGTCTAGGTCTTTGAAAATAAAAGAAATATACGCATGAATACATTTTGTGTATGTAGAAGGTAGAAGGTAGACAAGTTCATATCATATTATTTGAAAATAAAAATTGTTTTTGTGAGTGAGCGTATATGTACAAACTAGAAAAAATTTCCAACAAGGTGGTAAATCTTGTCCAAATTCCCTTTTGTGAATGACTCTGAATGAATATTTTCATTCTTCTGTTCATCATTCTCGTAAATTTATTGTGGCACATTCTGTACTAAACAGAAAATTACATGACATTAAGCCAAATCAGCCCAAAATATTTCTATAACACTTTTTCCCCTTTCCAAATGTGTCCCTTCATTTTTCTTATTCACCTTATATCATTATCATTGTGGACGACTTTTGAGTTATTTAGTGCATGGTCGAGTTTTCAACGTGTACATGAAACTACTAAAGTTTCTTACATACTACAACATACTTCATTCTTCATACACAGCATACAAGACTTATGATGTACACAGTACACAGACATTTACATTAAAAGAAATTTATTCAGTCACCATATTTAACAAAAAAAAATGAAGAGAAACAACTGACGGTAATTTGAGTAAAACTTTCTTTAACTGCTACAATAATTACATAGATCTTCTCAACAAAGACTTCGGTTCAAAAAGAGTTTAAAAACTTCCTCTACTGATTCTAGCGCATTTAGATATACTATAATATTACAATACATTTGCCAGGTTGAGGCTAATCTTTGTTGTCATCAACTATCTGCTTTTATTTCAGTCTCAAACTTCATGGTTTTGACTTTTGTACATCAAGAGTTGGAAACATTTACTACAATAGTACATACGCAATATGCATGTATCTAAGAATGAGACAAAGGAAACAAATTTTTCAAACATATTCTTGACCAAAGAACTTTTAAATTAAGAAAAGCATGACTCATCTTACACAGTCAAAACAATGCATAATGTAGAAAAGTGAAAAGAACTTTTAACACATTATACACTCTATAAACTATAAACACAATGGCTATATAAAAATAAATAACATAATGTGACTTTTAGCGTTACCACTGAGATTATGATGATGATGATGATGACCACAATCCACGATCATCATTACTTTTTCTACGAGTCTTTATATAATATTTTAAACCTTAACTTAAATTTCATCAGAACAAACATTAACTATAAGCAGTAGCTTAAATACAATTTATACATTTATTTTCAAGGGTGACTAGTGAAAAGACAACTTTTTATTTAAAATTTCTGTAAAATAAATACATCAAATATGTATATATGTATCCGTGGTTTGAGTTTTTTTATTTCTTTTTTTGTATGTATCCGAATACCTACCATGACCATTCTGATATTGTTTAAAACATTTTAAAATGAAAAATTTTCTGTATATTGTTATGTGTATTCTGTGTGTGTGTTACGGTTGGATACATTTCTCCCCAGAACGGATGCATGACTATGTACGAGCTGTGAAACAACTGCTGTGAATTTCGGTGCGTATATACATGTATATTCACTCTCAGTACATTATGCATGCATACATGTTTTTATTTACTGCGTATGTAGAGATAACAGTTGGTAAAATGTTAATTTGATGGTTGTGACGGTGTCTGTACATGAAATCCGTATCTACGTCAGGAATCTTTAAAGAGAAGAATAATAGTCTCAATAGACATGCACTATTCAGTCACTAGTCACTACCAACGACTGAGCAAATGAACCAACTTGGTTCACTGGAAACTGCAATATGAGGGTCTAGTTAGTTGTTTTTACAAGGGTAATTCAAATAATTTATTCTTTTTTTCCATGTGAAAAATAACTTGCATGTAGATGAATACTTTTGATTTCTGATGTGGTCCAATAGGAACTATTCTGACACAGGAAATATAGCAGGTGGAAATACAAAATAACAAGTACACAAGTTGCAGTATTCTCACATCTACAATCTATACAGTCTCTAAATGTGGGACTAGTTTTTTCAAAAGACGATAATAAAAACCCATCGTCTCTTATAAAGAACAGTGAGAAATGAGCTAAAAACTTTTTACAACAACCACTCTCAGTCCTATTTAAACTAGAATAGTTTCATGGATAATTATGTGTATTATATGATTATATCAGGTATATGCGTGTCATCAAAATATTCTTCATTTAATTTCCAACAGTCTGTTTCCTATGAGTACATGTTAATTTTAAATTAAATTAAATCCAAATCCAGAGTGATAGTTTTTGCCCCCAACTATCTCACAACAGAGAAAAAGGACAATTTGAAAATTAATTCGAAGAAGAGCTTCATGATGAATAGCATTCAGCATACAGCAGTCAGCCCACATAATCGTGCATCATTTTCACGTTACTTTTTATGTGGATATTCGAGAGTGTGTACAAAAAAAAAGCATAGAAGGAGAGGGATGAAGAAGATACACAATACATACAACATCTTTTTCCGTTACAACTTAAAATTTTATTTGACATTCTTTCCATATTCACGAATCTCATACAAAATTTTCTCGCACTATGTTCACTTCCTACGACTGATGAAAATTGGATAAGTAAAACTTGAAGATTATCTGCATTAAAAGAATAATAATACTCATATCTACATTGTTATTAACACTTTTATATTCTACAAAATGTGTGTATATTATTTATTTGTAACTTGAATGTACATACTTTAGTGGGGATTGGATTAAACAGCAAAAATACTATTAATTGTTGTTTTGTGTCTAGTTCGTATGTGTATTCGGTATCAAAATTTCCTAAACTACAAACAAGTAGTATTGTATACATATGCAGAATTTTCATACCGTATTTCCCCAAATTCTTACATACCTGAAAATATACAGTTTTCAAATACAGACGAAACGCTGTCCAAATAATTACCCATGGGCAGCTATCGGAACTCAAAAGGGATTTATAAAGAAGCCTCTTTTCCTATTCCTATGCGTATAAACATATACAATATACTTTGCACATTCTATCCAGTGCATAAGCAAAGTGTTCTATGTATGTAAAACGTACTATCCAGGTTCAAATATAATAGTTACCCGAACAAGTGTTCACATGGTTACCCAGTGCTAGAATTTGAAGAAATACGGTACTCTTTTATATAGTAGTTTATAACTATAGTCAAAGTCACAACATTTATTACTTATTACTATATTTTATATAAATGCGATTCTTAATTCTCAACACTTAACATATTATGTAGTTGTAATATAGTGTACATTTTTGAGAGTATATAGGTAATAAGGTCGTTGTAAATGTATTCATCTCTTTTAGTTAGAAATTTCTAAGCTGCCAATGTCCTCTCTCTTTTTCATACACTCGTACTGTGTTTTAAGTCATTCATTCAAAAATGTGAAGAGGTGAAAGAGTATATTCAATGTGTACCATAGAGTTTCATCTTTCTTTCCCTTTTCTTTTTATTACACTGTATTAAAACTATAATGTACACCTTATACATATAAACCAAGAGGCGTACATGTGTACATATATGTGTGTAAGTTTCAGAGGTACATATTATATGCATGTACTATGCAGTTCAATGGTCATTTCGGTTCGGTTTGGTTCAAGTAGGCATATACGTACATACAAACATATATGTACAAGAAGTCTTCAAATCCCTTATGATACAGTAACATTACTGAGAAAGTCCTTGTAGTAGAAAGACATGTAATGATAATACTACACAAATTCACAAAAACATACGCTTTTGTGTTTATCCTCAAACTCTGTAGAATCATTGTATGCATATTGTCAAATGTAGATGAATACAGAGAGATCATAAACACTGAGCCAGAGTTATTTTCTATTCACTTAAAAGCCACAAGCACATGCTCATTACACACACAATTGAAGAAATATAAGAAATGGTCGACAATGAAAATTAATTACCTTTGGATAAGAAAGAAAAGCGTGCCATGTAGATTTTTCATTTCAACCGAATCAAAATATTTTTCATACAATTATAAACTTATTATGCACACACACAAATACTCACATACATATACGTTTTACATCGCATATGATGGTGCCTTAATGTTTATACAGTTAAACTTTGGTATTGTAAGGCTATTAGTAATCTGTAGAGTATGAATTGTGATAAAGTGCATCAGACTCTTCTTCTCAGGCTCATGTATAAGAAAATTCATAATTCAAGGGCTTGCCTATATAGTACTCGGCGTTTAGAGAAAAAAACATCTCCCCGCACAAACTAAGAAGATTGTTAAATGTACTACAATATTAGTCATAATACGAGATCTCCTATACAGTACAAATATACAACAAGAGAATATGTCCACATGCACGCATGTTCCTACTAATTCCTGTAATAGAATAGCCATTAATCATTAATCATTCCAGGATGTGCGATAGCACGAACGTAAAAACGCCTATCCCCTTAAGTTTTTTTCACCGTACCGTACAACGTCAACCGAAGTATGTATTAATAATAATTCCCCATGTACATACAGAGCCAGAAGAAAGAAAGGAAATGTACCATGAATCCGGTGAGGGGGTCTATCAAAAAATGCTCCTCCCGATTGAAAAAAGACACAAAAACATTGAATGTCCACACTATATCATGTATGATGTAAATAGGTGTGAAGGTTCTTTAATTCTTATTCATATTTTGTGTTTTGATTTTTGCTATGAATCATGGATACCGCCGCAATGGAATGTTTACTAAAATTCCCTTTATTAATTCAATACATTGACGTTTGACGTCAATAAAACGATTGTACATATGAATGATGAAAATCCTTATATTTTTACATCTTTTGAATTATGACATAAAATCAACCGCTACTTGTATCTGCATTTATTATTTACATAATATGCGTTAAGTATTCTACAGTACGTGCAGAGTTTTCAGTTTTGGTGCTACTCACCCAAAAATTTGATGTAAATACACACAGGATGAGTTCATACTTTCTGACTTAAATTGTTAGTCATTCATGTTCACTTATCCTTACGATGCTTTTTATATTTAGAGAGAAATTTGGAGAGTAAAACGGCAGTGATAATTTCGTTGCACAAAAGTCGGTTTCTGAAACATTATGTAGCCGTTTTCATTTTGAAAAATTTTAGAGTATAAATAATCGTGAAACTCATTTGGAAGAGCTCTTCATCAGATTGACAGTACAAATTAAATAGCGGTGTGTCCTAATCTCAAAATTGCTATTGATGAATTTAACGATAAAGTGGCAAAAAAGCGTCGCCAGTGTATGTAACAAGGAACGAGACTACAAAAAATGCCAGAGAGAGAGAGAGAGAGAGAGAGAGAGAGAGAGTCTAAAAAAGTTCAGTCGTTTGTCATTA
>JAQGBH010002752.1:0-22779 GCA_034698265.1 Sminthurinus aureus
TATGTACAGCAAAGCCAGATAGATAGCTCCAGATTAGTCTGTATATTTATGAAAAAGTCGACGTAATAGTAACAGGACACCATCGTGACTTTGTCATAAAAACATTTCAATGTTTGCGTATGTTCATTTTTCGGCATAAAATGCAATAGTGAAAAACAGCGATACAAAAATGGCGATACAAAAAATGGCGATACAAAAAATGGCGATACAAAAATGGCAAGACAAAAGTGGCGATACAATAGCGATACAAGGGCGATACATAATGGCGTTACAACATTTTTGTAACTCACCCCCAACAGTAAAATTTTACCGGAAAAGGATAGACATGGTTCAAATTTGAAATGAATAGTGATATTAAGATTTTGGAGAGAAATGTTATTTTTGTACGCATATCTCGTCTTCTTCAAGTTTAGCACAAATTTGGAGTCTATAGTCTTGAGTGTTTCAAGTTTCTACTTTTCTTGCTTTTTTTCTTGTTATTCTGAATTGCAAAATTACAAACATATTGTATCTATTTTTCTGTACATTTGTATCTCCGTGGGAAAAGACAAAAACTCATACTCCAAACTCTGAAAACGTTGATCCACTGGAGAATGCGAATAGAGATGAACTTGAAGGGTCGGAAACTGGAAACACCTTTGATTGTTGAGGTTGAACTAACAAGAAACAAGAACCAAGAAAGGAGAATCAAGATAAGACTGTTTCATGTTTGTTGGTTTGATGAAAGAGCAGAAAACGAGAAAGAGAAAGGTGAAAGGGAGGAGAAAGAACGTGCGGTGCCGGTCATACGCCACAGACGCACAGATGCTGGGACCTGGAAGAATAAATAAATATCATGTTGTCCCAATGCTACAAGTGACCTTTCTCGAATCCTCAATCCTCCAACCTCAATCCGTACAGACTACAGACGGAAGGGGAATGACTGCCAACATCTTTTCTTTGGTAAATCCTCAACGTCAACTCAACCCTCAAAAATCCACAGGGTAAAATAGTGAAATGTGTACAATCCGAATCCAGTTGAGTGAATGTGCTCCAGAGAGACGGAGACAAGTACAAACCGTATAACATATAGCACTAGAACGGAAGAGTGAGCTCATCATTATCATTTCCGTCTCTTCACTCTTCACTCTTTACTGTTCAGTGTTCACAATCCAGAATTTTCTTTGAGCTTGACAATTTATATCTCGGTTCCTTTATGTCATCACATTAGTCTCACTTTCTTCTGTCCTCTTTCCTTTCCAGTTTCCGATGGGGAATGGTGGATTCTGGATTCTGGATGGTCAAATACTTTGTAGGTCTTCTTGTCTCTTTCTTTACTTCTATACGTAGTGTACATTATCAGTTGTACATTGTACATGGTACATGAAAAATATACTTTCTTTTACAAAGGAGTCGGAAGAGAGAAAGCCAAGAGCGGAAAGCATTTCAAGTGCCCTTCCGTCCTTATTCCATATTACAACTTACAACGCGTACACCAGTAATAATAAAAGGAGACAGAACTCGGATATTTCACATTTCACATCTCGCCTCGGCACGTGCTCCATGTCACAAAGACCTTACAAATTTCTTCTCCGATCCCAATTCCTAGAAAACTGAGATTGAAAAGGGAAAAAATGAAAAGAACAAGGCAACATCTAGATCCTAGATTCTATATTCCAGAATCCAGATCTAAATGTACTTGATGTTCTTTCAAGTGCAGCTCAGTTCTGGATTCTGGATTCTAGATTCTTGAAGCTTGATTTTTGAGACTTGGTTCCTGAGACTTGAGACGGAATGGTGGAGAGTGGAGATCACGTCCTTCATAAATATTTGTGTGTTTTATTCTTTGTAAATTGACCAACCGCCTCTGTATTCTGTACACTAGAAACTACGCTGGAAACGGTACACTGGAAACTGTTCACGATAAAGGTTATACCTCGATAAACATAAATATTTTGTAGAATATTAAAGCGATAGGAAAACCACTCAATACTCTCAACTCTCAACTCTCAATACAAAACGTATGATTTTATAGTGGCATTTCATATTTTATACGGGCAATATCCCGTATAAAATTTTATTCCCTCTCTATTTGTTTTGGATCTTTTGTATTTTGTATTTTGTATTCTATGTTCCATTCAGCTTGATTTGATTTCCAGTTTCCAGCCTTCAGCCTTCTGTATTTTCTGTATTTTCAGTATTTTCAATGATGTTTTCAATGATACTTTCTTCATCCTCCCATGAACTACGTAATACGTACAACGTACAATCGACAACCGACAACTGTATTGTAGAACATGGAACACGCAAGCTATTTGTATTGACGTTGTAGGAACAATAAAAAAATTCCTCTGAGACAACTTTCTCTGAAATTGTGAAATAACGCTCAATTAAGTCCTGCTGCTACTTTGTGTAATGGCGCACTTATCTCTAATCTATATCTATTTTCTTAGTATTTCAATCCACGCCAAACTATACAGTGTATACATGTATCTGGCTGAGGTGAATTTAAATGGTTTTTGTGGGTGAGGAGCAGTGAGCTGTGCACTACCTTTGTGTAACCGACGGTGAAAGAACGAGTGTAGACTGAAGAGAAGAAAAAGATGTACATTTTTTTATTTTATCAATGCGGAAATTCAAACTCAAAACTCAAGCATCAATATAAGTACACACTCTTCGTTTTACAGATCAATATAAAATACAAAATACATATGTACAATGTACAGCAGATACAATATCAAAGACCAAGTATTTTATGTACATTGCTCTTGTGTCTTGATCTTCCGTTGCTGTTTGCTGTGGGAGCGATAACAAAAGTCAAGTATTGAGCATTGAGCATTGAATATTGAGAAAGTACTCGAGAATCTGAGGTTTGATTTCCCTCTTAAATTTGTGCGTTTCTTTTTCCCTCTCCTTGAAACACATTTTCTTGAGGATTTCGTAAACGCGTGACATTCAAATACTGTAAATTGTAGATTGTAGCTACACGTTATTATTTTTATTTTTATTTGATAAGAGAGTTTGAGAGTTTTCTTTTTATCTTGTACCTTACGCACGAATAATGAGCAAGTCGTGAGTTGTCAAGCGATGTATGTACTTTGAAGACTCAAGACTTTAGACTCAAGACTCAAGTCTCAAGACTCAAAACTTAAGACACGTTACACAATTTTAATGAAGAAATGACAGTACTGGGTGGTCTAAAATTAAACCAGGAATTTTGACTCCAGTCTAAAGTCAAACAGGATTTTGAAGCCACTTGCTCAGAAATACCCTGCATACTTTGTAACTCTGTACATTTCCCGCTTTTCCCATCTAATCTTCAACCTCTATACCAATATTCTGTACGGTGCGGTGTGTACTTGTGTATTCCACCAGTTTTCCGAAATCCCATCATTACACGGAGAATATGACTTCAGCTCCAACTCAAATTCTTGTACATTGAACAACTGAACCGCAATAAGCCGGTGTTCATTCCTTGTTTTTCCTTACTCCGTGTTCGTATTCGTCTTGTATCGCGGGCATTGTAGTTTGTCGTTTCTAGTTTGTGCTTTCGAAGTTTGGAGCTTGGAATATGGAATTCGAAGGAAGCATTAGGATTAAAAACGTACGCTCATACTTAGAACATAGAAAGCTTTCGTCAATTTCCTCCGCTACTTTACCCCGAAAATGTTAACCAGAGTAAAAAGAAGAAAGTATAAAGTAGAAAGCATGACATAGTACAATGTATTGCTTATACATTTACAGTTTACAGCTGTATGCTGTATGAAATATTGTGGCTGTATACGCAAGAGTTTCACTTTGAGGTTTTATCCTCATTCATTATTTCGACTCGGCTTCATTTTTCTCCGCAGAGTACATAGTATAGAGTTAAAAGAAAGAATGCTACAACTGCGAGTGTTTTCTGTTTGTTTGTGTATTGTGTATTATGTTGTCATTATGAGCAGACGGTACATACTACATACGACGTATGCCTACCCAGCGCATCCGGATTATTAAATAAAATCCACACAACATAATAGACTGGACACACTATGTTTTCTGTACTCTGTAGAATGAAGAATGTAGAATGTAGAAAGAACCATATCAACTTGGGAATCGACAGCCCACAATCTACAAGGTTTAGTGTATGATGTATGATGGATATTTTGTGCTTTTATGCATTATCAAATCCAGGCAAATAAGCACACCTGCCCACTGCACACAGCACTTTGTACACTGTACATGTGAGATAAAGTCAACACCAACACGAACGGTGGATGTAGTGGATTTAAAGACGGAATTAATTATTTACATTTCCATTTAGATTACCGCAAAATTTTGGTTTCTCTTTTCTCTTTTCTGGGGAGCAGGGTGCCACAGAATAAATTGTTAATAAAATTTTCTACGTATTAAACAAACCTCAAAAACATAATTATCATTAGATTTTGAGTTTTGAGTTTTGAGTTTTGAGCTTTGAGGGTGTTAAAATTCTAAAAGTATCTTTCAAAGTTTATTTTATTCCATTTGATAATTGGTTGACATAAAATAACAGTAGTAATTATAATTATAATACCAATCACAAGAAGGATGTTGATAATGGATAAAACTGCTGTCAGTAATGAAACGTGCTGGGGATGAACGTGGAACGTGGAAAGTTCATCAAAGAGAAACTGCAAAATACACAGATAAAAGTAGCATAGATTGTAGGTTGTAGATGTACAAAATATTATAAGTTCATATCCTGTGATTATTTCGTTGTTCAATGTCTGTCTCTGTCTGTGTGTGGAGGTCGACGACAGAGTAAAAGTGTAGTAAACAGCATGACAGGCAGCTTGTACGTCACTAGTCACCAGTCACCATTCGCCAGACAACGAATAAAACTCACAATTTCATTTAACTTGACTTGAAACTTTTTTATTCGGACAAGCTTTGTTTGATTAGAAACAGTTTGCAGCTCATTCCTCGTTCCTCGTATCTCGCATCTCGTGGCTGGTAATGAGACAAAGTTTGCAAATTATTAATTATGGTGTTTGACATGTCTACAAAACATGGAGAATGGAGAATGGGGAAAGTGGAAAGAACCGGGTGAAAATAACGTGACGAACTGTTGGAATGAAATGAAATGATCGTTCTTGTTCTTGTACTTGCTAAAATGAGTCAAATAATCTAAAAGTAAAATCACGTAGACTTTTATTACATCCAATTGTGTGTCAAGCTAAAATTCATCCACTGCATACTTTTCTTTATTGCAAACTTGTGTAACACGTTAACAGCTATGCAAATTGTACATTGCATGGTTATGTTAAATGGTAAATGCTTTATACTCCGTCGTATACTAGTCGTTACAAATTACGACGAGTGCAAGAACATTCAATAAATTTCTATGCTAAATTGTACAAGATACGTAGACGTTATACTCATAATATAATATAGTGTAATATAAAATGTAGAGAAATAAATTAACAGATTAATCGTGGAGCTCACGAGACACTCATTTCCCACTCCCTTATTTGTATTTTGTGTACACTGTACACATATAAACAAGATTAAAATCTTTATGAGAGTTTGAGGACGCCTATCTCAGAGCAAAATCTGGAAATCTCAAATACTTAGTCTAAAGTCAACCACAACTACCAATCTTTTCCCTATGTAAACAGTTAACAGTGAACAGTAAACAGAGCTGCAGCTTTTAAACCACTTTCACTTTTCAGTCTTCATTTTCACCTAGCTCCAAAATATTTTACAGGTTTCCAATTTGAGTCGCCTCCGTAATATTCAGGTAGATTTTGTGGTCCAAAAGTTCGACGAATCTACATAAATAATTTTACTTTTTAATAAATACAAAATAAATGTAATAAACAAGGGAAACGAGACAATAATTCATAATGATTCGTAGATTTTAAATCACTACTTACAATTGGTTTCCATTTCCGTGGATTTGTTCCTAAAACTACAACAATTAATTAAAAAGCAAGGTTTCAATGAACTAATTAAACACGGCTGCAAATTTCTAGGAAAAATTCATATAAAATTGGATGGAAAGTTTTATTTTCTTACATGTGAAACGCTCCAGTGTTTTCCCGAAAACTGAACAAAATTATTCCAATTACAAATTGAAAATTAAAAATACTGTTTTCATGTTATTCATAATAATGTCAAATTTCAAATTTCGTCAGATTGTCAGATTAAAACCACAATGAAAAATATAACATTATGATTAATATAAAAAGAGGATAACCTGGTCTGACAAGTTGGGTCAGTTGTGCGGCCACAAAGTTGACTGTGTAAAATATTAAATATTAAAATTATGTATCAAGATATTAAAAAATAAAAAGATGGAAATTTAGGACCAGTTGTCGAAAACTGAAAATGCTATTCCTAGATCATAGCTAAAAACTTTAAACTCACCATTAATTGCATAACATTCACTCACACGACGTTCAACAAAATCTCTAAGGTTGGAGGAGAGTTTGAGGAGGAAGGCAATATTCTGGGTGGTCATTTGCCTCAGAGTCAGACCCTCAAAATCGAGGAGAAGTAAACATTTCCCCACTGATTTACCATCTTCCGTCCTCAGTCCTTCCAAGCTACAATTAAAATATTACAGCAGTTTAAAAACACAGTGAGAAATGTCATTATATGATTTGATATAAATGATCATGTTATTTATTCCCTATCCATACTATGGTTCAACTGCGTCGGCACTTTGTACTATGTATTTTAAAGCTGCTCCTCGAGCCTCCTCGCCTCGATCAACCTAAATGTATAAATGTACAAATACAAGATATTCAGTGCATAATTTAAATATAATAATGCTAAAAATGGAAAGTGCAACATTTATTACAGATTTTTCACTTTTTACGCATAAAACTCACGACACTTCGTAAATCCATCTTTCCCACTTGAACCATGTAAATTGGCCTGGAATTTTCGTCAAAACCTAAAGTGTATAATAAGTTCTTAGATGTACTTGGTGATCCATGATCAAAATAAAAATAACCACAACAGTAGAACAATTGCGGAAATTGTGAGCACACAACAAAAAACAAAACAAAAATACCTGCGATTACATATGGAAAAGTCCTTCGGATGTACAAAGGAGCAATCCAATTTTCTGAGTCATCCTTTGAATCTTCTGCTGCTAACTTTAGTCTCTTTTCCTCCTAAACAATTTTTTTTAAAAACCGTTTCATCACTTAAAACCAATAGAAATTTTTCACTTGGCATAATTTGAGATTTGTCAACCACTGAATTAGATTAAAATTTGCAAAAGAAGTCGGTTAGTCAACAAAATTTTTGCTGTTGTTGCTCTTGCGCGTCTTACCTGTTCAACCGACGAATCTAGTTGAATTATGTCTTGTTTTAAATTTGTATTTCCTTTTGGATTCCAAGAGCCTTTTTGTTTCTTGTCCAATGCGGACTTTTGTATTTTTGTCGTTGAGGTTACGTTTATTTCAGACGCAAGGAACAGCGTCTCATCACTACCATTGACTGTTTCCAAGGACAACTCTGTATTTTCAACTGAAGAAGCTCCATTTTTCTTTGGGTTCAGAAACGTCGAATTCTGAATCTCATCGTCTTTAATTATGAGGGGCTGACTCTCATAGTCCCGCTCCTCTGTTACAGGATTACACAAATTCCATGGAACTGCTAAACATAAAATAAGCACTATTGCTTTAAGTTCCATTCTATATTTTCTAATTTCTGTCTAATTTGAAACTTTTGAGACTTGGCTTAACACTGGTGCTTGCACAACAAGTTTTGAGTTGAGAGTTACAATATGATTGTCTTGAGTCTTGAATCTGGAGTTTTGAGTCTTGAGAAGCTTAACCGATTGGTAACAAATAAATGAATGGATCAAATTCGCACCTTTTAGAACTTTTATATAAGCGAATAATTTACACGAGTTACTTTCCTTTGAAGCTTAAAATCATTCCAAATGATTTTTTACTGATTTGAGTTTTGAGTTTTGAGTGAGCATTTTCTATTGGTTTAACTATAAAGTCGAATCTAATTGAGGATAAACAATTAAAGAATAATTAGGTTTCAGGTGATGATAAAAAGTATTTTTCCTGAATTTCCTTGTAGACAGCCAAGAAAAAAGAAAAACTGCTAATAGGGCATGCATATTTTTATAGTTTGAACTACATTGTTGACTTTTGGACATCAAAAATATAACAACATTATATATTTTCAGTTGATTCAGTTTACAGCAGTCAATAGAATTTGGACATGTGAAAATATGTCCATAATAAATTCACATCACTCGTCCAGAATCTTTTTTTCCAAGAGTTCCTCTTCAAATTATTAAAAAACTATCGTCGTTGCGGTCTATAGCCTACAGAGTACAGTACACTTGAATACATGAATTGTAGACTGTAAGCAATCACTCTCACCTTGAGAAATCTACAACTGAGTGAGTTCTCTTTTTCCTCATAGCTCATAGCTCATACCGCAGCAAAAAACATGTATATGTAATAATTATATGAATGGATTGGGCAAGATATCATGTCCATTGTTGAAATATCAAGCAGGAAAAAACGATAGACGTTTTGATATTGTCTGCAGTTTGTTTTCTTCAGCATGTGCAAACTTTATAACTTTATACAATACCGTGTGAAAAATTTGCTAACTTGCAATGACTTTGTATTTTGTATTTGTGAAAGAATGAGATTGAAGCTTAAAGAATCAAGTCAAGTCGAACCAAATTAAATGTAATGCATACAATTCAGATATATTTCACGTAAATGTTAGAAAAAGGCAGGGCAAATTAAGAATATTTAACATGACTATAGTCTACAGTCAAAATCGGTAGCCCTCAGCTTCCGGGTGCCTCGACAATAGACGTTAGACTACATTCTACATGCTTTTTATACTACTGACAGTCAAATTATATTATACTCCACACAGTATTGACGAGAACACGGCGTGTCTGATTGAAAATAGAATTTAGAATCCTTAAATCCCCTTAATATATTGTAGGTGCTCATCGTTTCGTGTATGCAAATGATAGAAATAAACCGCATCAAAAGCATAAAATTATGTACATTGAACATTCTACATTCTACGTGGACGTTGATGGTGCATGTTGACATTTATAATAATAGTAATAATCATAGTAGTAAAACACGGATTAGCTATAACGATAATATAGTAATGATAATTTTGAGAATATCTGTAATCTGTATAAAACATGCAAAATTTAACCAGAGGCAAACAAGTAAACTTTGCAGAAATGAATTTGAATTTGAATGAGATTTCAATAAAATAGAGACACAATCTTAAGACTCTCTAGTCTCGACTCTCGAGCAACACTTTATACTTTATTATAACTGGTTTCTTGCCAAATTTTGTGCATTTTATAGTCCATGTAATCTTAAATCGTTTACGCTCTCTTCTTCCTGTTCCTCCACAATCCACAACCAAAACGACAACGACAGCAACAACCTCATAACGTGTAATCTTCATAGAAATCTATGCACATGTGTTTAGAGTCTAGAATCTAGAATCTAGAAAAATACTCGGTAGAATACAAATACAAGTATTTGGTTCGTTTGGTTCCATTTCCATTTTCATTCCCATTACGATTTTCATTTTGATTTTCATATTTATGTGTCACGTCAATTTTCTCGGGCGTAAAAGTAAATCTTTGGGAATCAACTGAATCCAATTCAAGTTACGGGGAAAGGTTATTTCCCTACAATCCTCGTCATCAACATCGTGTTCAAAATAGAGCAATTGTTTTGAAAGATTTGCATTTGCTTTTATAAGAGGATCAAGATTCAAGATTCAAGACTCAAGGCTCAAGGCACAAGGCTCAACAACTCCTCACTTTCATATTCATTAGACTTGAGACTTGAAACTTGTGTAAAGTAATAGCCACAAAACCACATTTTATATTATTACTACATTATTTATTATGTATCACAGCAACTTCATCATCATGTATAACTAGAGCAATTTATTCGGCAGTGCGTATCTGTGTACAATGTACGATGTGTAAAATGTTCTAATGTGCGAATATGAATAAAGTACGATGGCTCTTTATTTTCTACAATTTTACAACATGATCAGCTTGAAGAGGAGAATAAACTATGGCGGTTTTGTAATGTTAATATTGTATAATCTTGTCGGTACTTTATATTTTATATAGTGTACACATTGTAAAACTGAAGTTTGTACAAAAATCCTGGAAGAGGAAGTAAGTTTTGAGAGTATCGTACTCGGTCCATTGGAGATTTTATTGGTGCACGAGTTAGTCCAGTTATTATTTCTTACTGTCTCCAGTTCCCATTCTCCAGTTTCCACTCTCTAGTCTCCAGTCTCTCGAGTCATGAACATGATCCGGTTGACTTGTGTTTTGTCTTGGGCCTTTTGCTTTGGCTTGTACTTTTGACCTGTTCGCTTTTGTTTCTGTGTGGATAATACGCACTGTAAAAATACAAAAATTATTGCTCTGGTCTAGAATCTAGACTTTCTACATGCGTTGAAAAAAACTGCGTATGTTTCATTCGCATTGTTTCCCAGTTTCCCATTACGTCTTATTTCTCAAAAGACAAAAGACAAAATACAAAGGATTCACGTGTGGTTTCTGGTTCGCTTTCTTCCATGTACTGTGTACTACAACTACAGTTATAGATGTATCGTGTGTGGCTATTAAAAGATATAGACGCCATTTGTGAAATTGAAAAATGACGCTTCATTTGATTTCATATCTCAAACCATTCCTCATTTTCCCCAAGTTTCTCTATTCTCTGTTCTGTATTTTTGTATTTCTGTATCACTTTTCTTCTCAAACCTCAAACCTCAAGCCTCAAGTCAAGCAAAGCAAAGCCCCATAATGAAAATGGTGTACTTCCAACTCCGAACAGTGAACAGTGAAAATTATCGATTGAGCTTTTGAATAGAGTTGTATCAAATATCTGTATTACGATAAATCGGTTAAGCTTCTGTTTTTTTATCTCAATTGTTACTGGTCATTTTCTATAGATTTTATACTTTTTCCTTTCACCATTTTGCTTTAATCTTCAAGTACGTTTTATATAAACTGGAATTTATGCTCAGTACACACAGAGAATAATTATTTTCCTTTTTTAGGTGTTTTTGCTTTAAAGCTTCCACCGATTGACAGTTGAGAGCTGACAGCCGACAATTGTCATCAAATAGAATAACAAACAAGAAAAAGAACCGAAAAAATATAATATTATAGTTAGTGAAGTATGGAATATGGGAAAAGTCAAGATAAATCTTTTGGTTTGTGAACTACGAGTATTTTTCTCTGCTAGCATGAGCTTTGATTTTTATATTTGATATGCCTCAATGCTTCACCTACAATCTACAACGTGTCTAGTTTTTTATATTATGTGCTCTGTTTCTTTTGCATGTGGCTTGTGACTTGAGTTTTTGGTTTGATTGATTAGATTTTTAGAACTAATTTTTTTGCTTGACACAAAAAAATAATAATATCGTATTTTTCCCTGCCAAAAACACTGTTTGCTTGTGGATTCCGGATTTGTCTTTGAGTTCATATTATACTACTTGTCTCTTCTATATTTACGACTGTACATTGTACAATGTACACGTTTATATTTTCTGTATTCTGTACTACCTAGATTTGTTTTATGTTGTGAGTTGTGAATTGTGAACTAATCTGGTGTAATCTGTTGTTGAATCGTAATAAATAATAAATAATAAAGCTCCATGAAAATCCAAACTCCAACCTTTTCAATCTTCCCGTTGACGTTTACCGACTTGTGAGTAAATAGTAAATACGAAGGATTATGCAAAGATGCTCTTAGTTGTTTAGTTGAGATTATATTTTAGATACTAATCAACTACTAATGTATTCTCCTTTTTCCGCAACACTGCGAACCTGGCATTTATAATCTACAATCTAGAATCCGCATGGCGTACTCTGTACACTGTACACTCTATAGTGACAATTTTCTGTTCCGATTCAATATTCAACCATGAACCATGAATAATACACACAGAATCCCAATATTCAATAAATAATACATTTCGTCGGTGTAATTCAAAAAAGCGCTTTGTGCAATGTCTTTAACATGGCACAAAGCGCTTTTTTGAATTACACCGACGACTTGAAGACAGAAAACAGAAACTGGTCATAAAATTTGAAGGCTTTGTTCCAAAGCCCAACTTTGAAATGTGAAATGGATGATTGTTATATTATTATTGTTATTTTGTTTTGAATGCGGAAAAAAGTGAGCAAAGACGCCGCTGTCTCTGTTTCTCTGTGCTCTAGAGATTTTCAAGCCCTAAGCCCTCTCAGTCTCTGCAGTGCACTTGCAAAAGAGGTTGAGGACAAACTTGAGAATGAACTCAAGGCTCAAGGCGCAAGGCTTCAGGCTCAAGTTTTTGAGTATGCAAAAGTTTGGAACAAAAAAAGGATTGAATTTATAAACCATATGCACAAAAATATTAAAGAGTCCTTCACAGTTTCTCTTTTTATATCTTTTTTATCTAGTTTTAGACTCTTTGATTTAAAAAAAGACATCTAAAATCTACAATCTCTAGTGCATCTAACACAAATATCCATTTTTGATATATTTGCTATACTATGTTCCACACTCGTCTCTCGATCAAGTACAATCAAGTTTTCATTTTGCATCTCTCAAACCGTTCTGTAATCTGTTCTACCACAGAAAAAAGAAACCAAAAAAGGGCGGAACAATCATATCTAAATTTTTTTTCAAGGGGAAAGGAAGTGAAAGGGAAAAGAGAAATAAGGAGACAGTTTTAGTGAGGATTCAAAACTGGTGTGCGTAGGCACGTCCTGAGGATAAAGCTCATGTTCAAGCCTTCAGTCTTCAGTCGCAAGACTCAAGACTCAAGACTCAAGACTCAGGGCTCAAGACAAGACATGCAGATTCTCTTTATTCTATAATACTCGTATGATTTCAGTGTCATGCACTTTTGTACGTATTTTTTCTACATATTTTGTACTGATGTTACAAAGCGGAAATCCTTAAATACAAGGATTTTTCACATACATTACACATTCCACATTCATATTCATGTTCATATTCAAAGAGCATACAGAACAGTAATAGTCCGTAAAAAGGCGGAACGGAGACTTTGATATTTCTTTTGTTTCTTATATAATTTGTATGTTTTATGGTTCATGGACGGAAGAGGAAAAACAAAGGAAAGTTTAAGTCTCATTCTCCGTATGAATATTACATCAAGTTGGGATTTCCATTTTCCATCTCCATACCCCACACTCCACACTCCATGCAGTATCAAGCATAAAGAAATCTTTGGTACTCGCTACTCGTTACAGAGCGCAAGTTACTTGTTAGGACTTGCAAGGTTTTAAGAGGATTTTCTTTTCTGAGAAAGGGAAAAAATGACAATTCAAATTCTAAAAATGTGACTCACATCCCAAATCCCAAGCAAATTCTGTCTGCAATGTAATGGCAGTCACTAGTCACATTATGCATTTTTAAATAAGAGGAATCACTACTCACTATATTACAGATTACAGCATGTATCACGTCTTGTTATAAAATTCACAATGTCTAGACTAGAGACTAGAGACTCTATTATGTAGAAAGTAGAAAGTAGAATCTAGAGTCACGAAGCTAAAAAAAGCTAGTGAAACATGACTTTACAATAATAATAATAATAATTTTATTTGTACTTTTTATTCCAGGTATTCCAAAGAATTGACATCCCAGAACCAAGGACCAACGACCAACAAGGCAGAAGCTTCTAGATTGTGCAACCGATCAATTTGTTACTGTAGAAATCGACCATTATTTTATATTAACCCGCAACCCTCAACTCAGAAATCTATGTAAAACCATGTAAAACTTGCAAACAATAATATTATTTAACTACAAAAAACTCAACAAGCTTTGTTTTCATCACTGGAGGACCAAAAACGTGTTCTTGTACTTGCTACTCGATACTGGATTGTTTTCATCCGCTTCGGGCTTCCAGAGTCCAGTTCAGTCCTGAAAACGTCAATACTCAATACGCTTACACATTGTCCAAAACATCTCCCGAACGTTATTCTGAGTTGAGATCCCATCAGAATTCTCTCATTGAGAATTTTTTCAGAAAAATCTGATGGGGTCGAATGGGACCCTACAGAACGCATCTCATAGCATACAAGGCGATTTTCGTCCTAAAGATCCCATCGCGTCCCATTTGAGAAAAGTGTAGAAAATTTCCCATCAGAAATTTCAGTAGTCTGCATGAATTTTTGTATTTGTGCAGAGCTTGCTAATTAGTTTTGTAAACGTGTTTTGAAAATGGTTTAAAATAATTTAATACTATAAATACGCATTTGTTGTTTTTAGTTGAATAAAAAATACACATTTGGTAGTTAGCCTAATTAAACTCAACCAACATAATAAACTAAAGGGGGCTATTTAAGTCATAACAACTTTTGAAGAGGTGATTTTGCTACTAAAAAACGCTAATCAGTATTATTAAATGCCAAATATTTCATTTCGATTCAATTAATTATAGAATAGTTACTTGATGTGCATATATTATATATGTATACAAATCTAATATACATGTAGCGGTTTACAAGCAATATTTATAAATACTTATTTTATTTTATTAAATAAGTCATGCGAGTTCCAACTTTTATGATTTATTTAGTTGTGTAGACGTATTACACTTCTCCTAAAATTTTTACAAAACTGCTGTCTAGTGTGGTCAAGTTTTGTTCGACCACCGCCAATACAGACCGAGTGGCGTAATAGGTAGAGCGTTTGATTTAAAAAAGTAAGAGCTAAATTGAAAGAGGAGAGGAGTCAATGGTACGATTCCCGATTTTTGCCCATGAGAATTTTTTTGTACTTTTCTCAAGGAGCTGCTTCTTTTTTGCTCATGGAATGGCGTCCATGGGAGCGCGTGGGATCTTATAGAAAGCGCCCATGAGATTCCATGCGATAGTACAGAACGCATCCATGGGATCGCATGGGATCATATAGTTTGTGTCGATGGTGTCTTATAGCGCGCGCCCATGGGAGGAATTAATGAGAAAACGTCTGATAGTCTGACTAATTCTTCCCATGGCAGGAGCCCATAGGATCCTATCTCTCAGTTTTGCTCGGGAGAGCTCCAAACTCCAAACGTTTGTCTACACATCAAATATAACATTATTTATTTATTATTTTATTATTTATTGTATCAGTTTTTCTAAAACCTTTTATTCTTTGAAGACAGAGCTGAAGCCTTTCATAACAGGGAAATATTTCATCGATCTCTGGATTCAAAGGCGTGGCATGATTTCAGCAAAACGGTTGAACTGGAAAGAGATGACTTAATCTTTGACGTTATAACTGCAACTCATGAAAAGTGTGATCGCTTACTGCGACATCTTATAAAATTGAATTCAATGTTGCTCTCTGGAAATGCCATCACAAAGTTAAAATGTTTTTACTGTTTAAAGACTGTTCGAATGGTAGAGTCTCTGAAGAAATGGCGAGTACTTGCTGTAAAGAATTCTGAATTATTATTAAAAATTAAAAATCCAAAACTCAACTCAATTTATGCTTCATACTTTATACACAAGTCGAAAATAATAATAATAATGCAAAACTTATCAGAACTTATCAAAAATATAATAATAATAATATCTATGGTTTGCAGACTAGATTAATGAAACTGCCGAATTTACCACAGGAAGATCGAGTATTGTTGTATTCAGTTACTTTGGACATGAAATATTCCTTTGAGAAAATTACTCAAAATATAGACTCGTTAGTTTTCATGCTCATGGAATTAATTGATGTGGTGTACGTGAGTAATCAGTATTTGAAAAAAACCTTCCAGTTTCAAATCAAAGGGTATTCTTCTCTAAAACGAGTATCCAAAGAGTACGCACTTGCATTTCCCGTGTCTGCAGAAACTTTGATACCAGAAACGCATTCCAGGACAAAAACAAAAAGAAACTCACTCTTAGCGGGACTGACGAAAAAGCCAAGTACAGAAAGTATAAAAAGCCGTCATAGTGGCATCAGTGATAACAGCAATAATAATAATGACAGAAAAATTACGACTTTCAAGGAAAATAAAAGGAAAGAAGAAGATCCATTTTATTTGAGAGACTATGCAACCATTCATAGGAAAAATGCAATTACCATTGGAGATTTGCAACTCATTTTACAGTGAGTTTCAAACGTATTCCGTATGAATCTCATTTTAACCATTTTTTAAGGCAATATCTTTAATTTTCAATTTTTATGTTTCAGGTCAAAAATCAGGTATAGACATTCTATGATGATGATCAATGGTCCTCGATTTCTGGATTTGGATCTAAAACATCATATTTGGCTGTCCAAGGAACGCAAAAGTTTACACAAAGACACTCGACGCAAATCCTCACGGAAAATTCGTACAAAATAAAAATGTCTTTTAAAACTGGAATCAGTTTTTTTATTAAAATTATGTTCTAGTACATTAATTTTTGCATAAAACTCTGTAGATTTATGGCAAAGGAAAACAAAGATTTTCCAAAAGCTTGAATTTCAATAAAGAACAAAGCAATCCACTTCTTCAACTATTTCCATTAACATTAGAATAATAATAATTATTAATTATTATCAGACCTTTATTTCATATCGATTTTAAAGTTTGATTTCATAAGTTGTTTGTTAAAAAAATAGCAACTCTCATCTACTAATTTTTCTTAAAAAAGCAAACTATGGCGTACATGATTCTGGGCTCTCTCATATCTCCTATTCTGTGTCGTTGTACACTTTGACTCTGTGTCTGTATTTATTTTTGTATTATTGTACTGATCTACCGCTTGGCTTGACCATTGACCAATTTGTTTTACGCAAGAGATAAAAAACTTCATTTTGTCTTGTTTATTTATTTATATCTTTTGCATGTTTGCAAATTATACAATATGTTGACTTTTCTGTGTTTGTATTTTGTATACTGTAGATTGTGGAAATTTGTATAATTTGTATGTTTTTTCTGTTTGCTTTTATTTTTTATTAATTACGTCTACAAACCACTACTCTTCTATTATTATTGCTTTCACTTCTGCATCCTTGCTAAATAATAATGAATTGGAATACACAGTATCATATGTGTTTAGCTATTATACGTAGATGTGATGTCGCTAAAAGTGCACTATTTTTATCCATTACATGTCGTATCTCCCAACTGATAATTGATATAATTGTGATAAAATGTCCGGTGACCAAACTTTATGTACAGTATGTATACTTTAATTATTTCCTAATAAAGCGATACAAAGTTTAGGTGAAGTATTTTTTTGCATGAAATGTCATCAGGAAGATTGTTCACATAAAAATATGGAATATAAAATGCATTTAAGTGACAAAGATAAAATACTGAACCTACAAAAACTTTATACTAGACAGAAATTGTTGCATTTTTTGTGTAATTTTAAAGTCATAATCATAATCAGATTGTATTGACTTTTGACTCTCTGCACTCTTCCACATTTGTTACAATTTGAAATAAATGGAGAAAATTGAAGTATACATAATAAGTAGGCACAGAATTGCCATCAGTCATTCGACGTGTATTTCACACGCTGAAACATTCACAATTCATAACCAAACAATTGATCAATCAAACCAAACTAAGAAATAAATCCCTAAGAAAACAATCCAGTAAATAATTCAAAGATCGGTCTACAATCTACAATCTACAATTTACATCCCAAATACACAAAATACAACATACATTATTCAAAAATTCCTATAAGTTTCCAAAATACAGACCAAAGAGCTCAAGATGAAAGTCCAAAAGAATTCTGTGATTTTTCACATTACTTCATCACTAATTTTCGTGGTTTTTGGCTCTAAAGATGAAAATCTGATAGAAGATTCAGAAATGTCTGTTTTGCAAGACCTGAAAGCCCAGCTAAACAGATTCCGGGAGCTGGAAAAATCCCATGCGGAACTTCAGAAGCAGGTTAAGTTATTGAGAAAATATCTGAAGGAAATGGAGCATAAAATTTTCTTGGATCAGGATGTTCAGTTCCTTAGAGCTCCACCTAAAAATATAGGAGAAAACGAGATAAGTCCCGTAGAGCCGTATCCAACGCCAGGTTACCATTTTTTACCTTACTTTTTCTCTCGTCCTTGAAATGGATTAAAAACATACGAAAAAAGAAATACAGATAAAAATGAATTTGGAAAATTTGTGAGTTGGGATTTGAACACCCATTTTTTTTTGTCTTTGCAATTTTTTCTTCCAGATACAGTTCCAATTGGTTTTGTCTACACCCAACTGCCGTTTCAAGCTGAGTCCTCAGAACTGTGGCCAAAATGTAAACGGGAATCCATAACTTCTGAATACGCCGGTCTGTTTTTTCGTGCCGAAGGAGAAGGTTCAAGTTCATTTGGAGAGACACAAAATGACTGGACAAATCGTATCACCCAAATCCGAGTCGATTGGTATTACTGTGATTACAACAACTTTAGATTTCCCCATCAAATTTCCGTACCTGATTCCGGATGGAGTGAAACTGGACGGGCGGGTTGGTACGTCAAAGATCAATCGGATGACAAGTACAACTGCGAAGGTATTAAAGTTGAGAGCTCTGGCGGGGAAACTCGACCGGGAAATACCGCCATTCGATTGTGGAAAAGAGTTGAATGATAAAAGTTTGTAACATGTCAATTGTCAATTCATGATTTTATAAATAATCACATTCCTTGTTTTACTGCTCAGTAAAAAAAAGGAACGTGAAAACTTCAAAATCGATGTGAAATAAAAAGGTCTGATTATTATTATCAATTTATTATTTATTAATAATTTATTCATATTAAAAAAGTCGCTCTGCTAATTTACTATACATGATCCAATTTTTACTTTGGTTTTTGGTTTTTGTTACACTACTTAATTTTACTTTTACATTTCACATGGCACGTTTTTTTCGGTTCTTTTCAGTTTTAAGACAAAGTCTTATTTTGTTCCAGTTCAAAATGAAATTGAGGCCAGGATTTGATTTCTTCAAAGAACATGTTTCCGGGACATTCCGTTTCTCTGTGACCGTACAGAGTGTAGTTGCGTTGAATATAGTTATTTTCAATTTGATTTAGTCCACAGGCAATAAGAGCGTGAGTCGCAGTTAGTTGAAGGGAATTTGGCAAATGGTCTACGTGTAAAATGCAAAATACATACAACATGAATTACAACAAATCATACCAATTGGGATTTGGGATTTGGTTAAAGTTTTGAAAGGCATTATAGATTAGGTACAAATTAAAAACTGTGCTGCTCATTTGATTTTTGATTTATTTATATGTCAAATCACCTGTAAAATCTCCAATGACAGAAATCCCAATACTTTTATCATTGTAACCTGGAAAAGGGGGGAAATGTAAAAATTGAGCATTTCTTATTGAAAATTTAAAGTGGTGTCGTCATTCGTGTATTTTGTATTTTCCTTTAAGATTCTCAACTCTCTTTACCTGGTGCATGAGCTCCAACTTTATTCCATCCCCTTCCTTCAAATACGCTTCCGTCTCCACCAACAAGAAAGCTGTTTTCAAAGTTTAAAGTAATGTGAATTTTTGTAAAAATCAAAAATGTCTCATTTTTAGACGAAAGGAGTGCTTTAATTTTTGTTGTACAATTTTTACCTGTATCCAATATCATCCCAGCCATTTATGACCTGGTGTAAAGTCTGAATATTTTTCATTACTTTCACGCACTCTTCAAACGTGTTACATTCTCCTTCACCCATCACTGTATGATGTATAACGACGTACGGAACAGGTAATTCCTGCAGGGCTGTACCCTTTGGAGGCGAGGCACCCCACTCTGAACGGGATATTATTCTGGGACAAACGCTTACTTCATCTAAATCCCCACAAAAAAATCTTAGTTATTTATTTTAAAACTCCTTTGAGAAGAAAATCAGCCTACTTTTAAATTATGAATTACAAAGTTGCTGTACCTTTGATTGGATTGGCTAAAGTTACTCCAATTAGAACCGTAATACAAAAAAGTAATTTCATTTTTATTTTTAGTTGAAAAAAACACGAGTATTGAATACTGAAGCCAAGTTGGAATGTTTATTTAACTGGGAACCGAAGAATCACTAATCACTAACCACAAAATAAACAGTGTAACTGAAAGCTGAATGTCAATGCTAAAGTTAAAAGTATAGAAAAAGTTTAGAAATTTCCAAACTCCAAACTAGTTTCAAGATTATCAGTTAATTAAAATCCCATCTATTTATAAGCGTCAATCATTTTCTCTTATCTCTATCCGTTTTAAAGGTGACTGCAAGCTAAAAGCTAAAACCATGAGCTTCAAAATTCAAAATCAAAACCAGTAACAGTAATCCCAATAATCAATCACGTTAATGATTGATTAGTATTCCAAAATCCAAATGCATAAACTAACAAGTTACATTATATCGACAGAATAAGCTGTTCTGGGTTCTGGATTTACAAATTTTACTCATTCCAATCTTTTTCAGACAAGCATTTCATTTTAAATTGTACAATATATTGTACCATTTGCACAATAGTTGCATTAATATTGCAATTTCATCCATGTTAAAAAAACTTGAAACGTTCCATGCTAGTTTATTTAAAGCTCTTACAGGCACAAAACGCGACACCTGTGAACTGTGGAGTGACAATAAAAGTTCATTAACTGATGAAATATGGAACATGGAACATGAAATAAAATGACGACTTTGGACAAAAATCCAAAATTCATACACAAACACACACACAGAACACAGACACTTGGTTCTTGGTTTTCTCAGTTTTATGCTTTTGTTACCAATGGTAATGCTTGCTTTCAATATAAAGCGTAAACAATAAACAATGCATGAGAGCAATCACATCACATTCCACATTCCACAATATACTTTCCTGTTTCCTGTTTACCAATTTTTACTATTTACTATTATACGATATACGATATACGACTTATGCCAAAGTTTTGAATTTTGAATTGTTTTGGCGTTCCATTTTTTATTTCTTTGCATTTTGCATTTTGCATAACATAACATAGCACATGTGAGTTTTGGTAATTTTTGGTGTGTGTGGTGTGTTTTTTTAGCAATTTTTGTACCTACTCATTTTGTAATCAGTAATGGCTTACAAATCGTCTTTTATATCCTGAGGATTTTGCAAATTCGGTCCTCAATCCTCCGCCATCCTCAATTCAATTATATAGACTCAGGTGTAGTTATTACCTGAGTTTACAGTTTTCATAAAATCTATTTGAAAGGAAAGTCGTACATGCCATCTAATAGAGACTCGGACGGTTGGCAAGCTAAAATGGCTCTGGAAAGAAGTAATGTTGCAATTACACTGGATGCAGACAATCTTCGGTCCCTCTATGCCTGGCTGGATGCTGTTCCTCTTTCACGGCCAAAACGGAATATTTCTGAGGATTTTTCGGATGGAGTCATGATGGCTGAAGTTTTAGCCTTTTTCGTTCCAAGGCTGGTTGAGCTAAATCAGTATCAAGCTCAGGATACTCCGGTAATTAGATTTTAGATTTAACTGCAAAACTCAATATCACAATGAACCAGTCATAAAGGTAATTTCTATTTATAGCGTTTTATCATCCTGTATGTTGTATTCTATATTTTATTGCAGGAGGGGAAAAAAGCAAACTGGAAGAATTTGAACCAAAATGTTTTGTCAAGCATTGACATTCGCCTCAGTGACTACACCGTCATTCAACTGGTGGATGCGAAACCTGGAACAGTTGAACAGGTTTGAAATTTGAAATTTTTTCATTTCTCATTACTCTTTATGATTAGTGTAGTACCATTACAAATTCCTTCAAGTGTTGTGAGTAATTTGACTCCAAGCTCCAATGAAATTTTTTTTAAAGGTATTATGGGAGCTGCGTAGAAAACTTTTGGATACAGTTCAACACTATTCCAATTCTGTGGAAGTTCTGGACGTGCCTGTAAGTTTCTATTTTTGGTTTTATATTTCCTACAATTTGCATATGGTTATTGGTTATTCAACCTCTTTAATTTGTAGCCTCCAGCTAGACTTTTTTCTTTTATAATGTATAATGGTTATGCTCATAGCAAAATTTCACGTCGTTTAATATGCAAACATGGACATTAGCCATGTAGTGCGTATAATATAAGTGTTGTCTGCGTATATTAATGAATAGTAATAGTGTAATAGACTTTCAAATTACGAGACATCAGGGATAAAAGTAGGAAAACTTAGGAGTATAATGTATTGTATTGTGTATTATATATAGATTTTAGATTTGTATCCACTATGAATAAATTAAATTCATTCACTTCTAATAAATATGTTAATCGAGGATTTGCAACATTGAAAATATTGAAAACTGAAAATCAAGTTTTTTTACAGTCTTGAGTCTCGAGTCTAGAATCTAAAAATTAGTTCTTGAAACTTGGTTTTAGTTGGTTTACATCATTATGAAACTTTGTACAAATTACAGGTTACAGATCCTAAATACATAAATCATAAATACATTCAATGTTCAATGTCCGTTATCTATATTTAGTACTTAGTGCTGATTTCATTTTTTCCAATCCAATCGCGGCACAGTTAAAGGAAAAATCTCCTAGTAGGACTGGACACTGGATAGATAAAATCAGGAGACTCGACACTCAAAACTTTTTTCAAGTTTATAAATAATAAATAATAATTATTATTATTTTATTTGTCATTGAATTTCGTCCGTACTGCAATTTAAATTTCACAGAACTACCAACTTAAGAGAGCCCTTCCCTTTGAAATCATAAAGAAACATCTTTGGTACACCTTGGAGCCCGAACGGCTGAACCGATCTTCATGATCAATATACCAAAAAATCGGTAAAAGATGG
>JAQGBH010002753.1:0-22775 GCA_034698265.1 Sminthurinus aureus
TTTGTCAGTGACATTTCAGTACGTAAAAAACCCCAGAAAAAAATTGGGAGGTCCCGGCTCCTCCCACAAATACCGATTTCAGGCACATGTCTAAATTTCAAGCGTGTTTTCTAAAATGTGCTTGAAATCGGTATTTGTGGGAGGAGCCGGGACTACCCAATTTTTTTCTGGGGTTCGTTACGTACCTAAAGGTCACTGACAAAATTTCAGCTCATTCCTGTCACGGTTTTAGTCAGGAGAATTTTTCATTCCCAGAATTTCAACGCCCAAAATTTCCAGTGTGATCACACCTTTAGTTACGATTCATAATTCACATGTACACCATACAATTATCTAGCATGGAATATTTTGCAATTCACGACGTGAATTTCACGTGTGCCGTTTTGTTTCTTGACACTTGTAATTGACTTTTATTATTTTAATAAACATAACGATGATTATTAACAATTAATAAGGAACTTTTTTGTTTTCTTTAGTTGAGACTAACAAGACTGAGCTGGACTGAAATTTACTTAGTTTTCGTATTGTTTGTTGCTGCCAACTTCATTTTCTGTAATTTTGAATCAGGTAATTTATGAATTTTATCACCACCACAATTTACTGCTCATGCTTTTACTACTGCAATTTATTATTTAAACGTGCTCGAGTGTAATCAAACTGTTTTGTTGATTTTTGTAGAGTCGTACTTGAGTCAATGTAATCAAAGGCAAGAACTAAATGTGTATAAAATGTAAAATGTTTTGAGATCTGTATTTTGTATCTTGGATCTACAATCTACACAATATCAACTTCTGAGCAGCAGGAAAAAATTATATTGTCCTAAATAAATGATAAATGACTGTTGGAGGTGGGAGTAAGTAAGAAAAACATTTTATATTCTACATATTTAAAATTAAAATGATTATTCTTGAATGTTTCATGCATACGAATAAATTTTTGTTATTGACTATTTTTAAATGGGAAAAAGTTATACTCAAATTTTTGTTGTAGAGCTAAAACGCTGATGTTGATTTTCTCTTACCTATTTTTTTTTACTCACAGAAGCTTCCGACTGCCATCCGTTTTTCTTTTATTCAATAAGAATAGACATTAGGAGCTGCAATAATATTTGATTGAGAGTTGATTCGTCATGGTTCGAGTAAAACAAGGTAAATATTTTATGCATAATATGTTGAGATTTCATAATACAGCAGTGCTTAAAAATAGTATGTATTGGCATGACTACATTTTTTACTTTTGAGATCAACAAATATAAAGAGATGTTAATTATTATTAAAATCCTGTTATATTTTGTACAGGAGTAAAGAAAAAATTAGAAAAAGTTAAGTCACAAAAAGTAGTCTCAAAACCAAAGCCAGTAAAAACACCTGAGTCTCATCCTTTTCAATGTTCAACCTGTGGAGCTCGGTTCCCCCGTAGCCGAGCTCTTGTTCTTCATCATCGTACTCATTCCGGTTCCAAGCCTTACAAATGCCATCAATGTCCTCTCTCCTTTGCTCAGGAAGGAGCTCGGACTCGTCACCAACGTATTCACAATAACCAACGTCCTTTTTCCTGTTCTTTGTGTGATGCTACATTCCCTCGTAAAGATCAGCTCGATGTTCATCTCAGAACTCACACCGGAACTCAAATCTACGCTTGCTCATTCTGTTCTGCTAAGTTCAGTCAGGCTTGCAGTTTACTTCATCACAAAAGAAGATTTCATGCCAAGGACCTTCCTTACTCTTGTAGTTTATGCAAAAGCCAATTTACCAGACCTGATGCTGTCATTTACCATAAAATAAGAACTCACAAAATTCTGACTCCCTATTCCTGTTCCAATTGTGATGAGAGTTTTAGACTCCAAAAAGAACTTTTGCTTCATGAAGAGAGTCATGAAAATAAAGGTGATAAAAATACAAAAAGTACAAAAATTAAAAACTCGTCATCCTCATCGCCCGTTAATATCAAGCCAAAGACTAAGATACGTGTAACATTCAATATTGTGAGTGATGCTGAGGAAAGCGAAGATGAAAAATCAACCAAACATAAGAAAAATAGTCGACTTAAAAAAAGAGCTCCATTGGATAGTGATGATGAAAATGTAGAAAATGGACCGCCAGCTAAAAAGATGAAAATTCAAAACACAGTTTCTCCTATGGAAAATAATAATGATGAAAATGAGGAGGAAGAGGAAGAAGAATATGAATTTTTCTACTCTTTACCGTATTGGTGCTCCTGTGGAAACTTTTTCTCTACCAAAGAACTTTTTATTTATCACCAAGACAACGAAAACGAGGACAATGGAAAACATTCCCTTCAACTTCACGAATGTCCTTTGTGTTTTGGACCTGAAGTATTTGAGACTTTTGAAGAATTTGAAGATCATTATTCAGATTTTCATCAACTCATAATTCATGAATGTCCATTGTGTTCCTGTGAATTTGCAACAATCGAGGAACTTGAACATCATTTAGAACAAGTCGACCCTTCTCTCTTCTTGTAATTTTACTTGACGAGTTACCTAAAATCTAAAATTGCCTCGTGTCATCTGTACGCTGTACTTTTAATTCTCTATACAAAGACTGTTTTTGTTTGTAAAATGTACCGAGATGAATTATTTTGTATAAAAAAGTGCAATATTTTGTGACAAATATTATTAAAGTGTAAAAAATAGTACCGAAACACAATAATAATATAGTTTTTGTATTTTATGTCAAACAATTTCTAGTGCTTGGGTACTTTAATTTTTAATAAAAGCAATTATAATGAACCTTTTTGTTCATTGTTTAACTACAATAATTCACTAGTCAGTTGTCCGTCAATACGTAAGTACATCTTATAAAAATTACCTGCTACTTTTCTAAGTATTTTCATGTATAAAACGGGACGAGATGTGAGATTCTCATAAATCGCCTGTGATCTTTTCAAAACGGACAAAGTTAATGTTAAAGACATAGGCTTTGTCCTTTTTGAAAAGATCACAGGCGAAATGCATAATGTATATTATGCATTATGGATTCATAATTCATAATGCATCTGGAATCATATTTAAACTTTTAAGCATTTAACTGCTCCATAATTCACCTTACGCCTTTCGTTATTACGGATCTAGTTTTACTATTGTAAATTGTTAATTGTTGGTCTCAATTCAATCAATAATAATAATTATTATTACCAGCGAATAAAATAAAAACAAGGACGTAGACGCTCATTTGAACAACATGAAACACGAGATTCAAAACAATTGGATTTTTTTTACTCTGGATTTTGTGACAAAATTTTTGTCTGCTGTTTTTCCACGTTCCAAGTTGACATTTGACATGACCCAACTAACTTTTGATTTTTTCAAGTAAGTAACATTTCACAATAACCGAAGTTTTATCTGTTGTCTATTTTTATACATTTTGCTGTTTGCTGTTTGCTGTAAGAACGTGTACTTATATTTTAGATTTTAGATTATTGCTTCACGTTTAAAACTCATTGTAACTTTTTTTGGTCTCGTTCTTTTGTGTTTTGCAGAGCAAAGAGAAAAGAAATCAGATTCAACGAAATCAATTATTATCCTAATTGACAATCCTGGTCATAATTAAGAATCAACTTGGATGGTGTATAATAATATTCTATTGATGGGAATCTAACATTTAAAGTTTAAAGGTGAGTTTAATTTTGGCTCATGTGTAATCTGTAATCTGCTTTGTGCTTCGGCTGCAAAAAAATTGAATATTTATAAAATTATGTACTGTAAACTCAGTACCGAATAAAAATACAGAATTAATTGTTTCTTTTGTAGTTAAACTTCAAATGAAAATGAAGGAGGAACCAGAAGCCGAGGAAATTCTAGGTCTGGATCAAGATGACAATGACAATGACGATGGATGGGCCAGACATGAATCTGAATATAAATATCCAAATGACAGTACTCCTAATATCATCACCATGGAAACAGTGGAAACTTGTATTAAAGTTGAGAATGCACAATCAAACTGTGATGAATTTGTAATAAAGCAAGAGGAAAATCAACAATCACCACCACCACCACATTCTTCATCTTTTTCTTCTGCTTCTCTGAATAGTTTTGTCCCATATGATCCACTTCAAAATAAACTAGCAATGCTTGTTGAACAGAGGGCACAAGATTTTATTCCCACTGTCAATGCTCCTTTTCTAATTAAACCAGCCCGAAAATATATATCTAGAAAAGTAAAAGCTCTCAAAATTGCATTAAGAAAGAAGGAGAAGGAAAAGCAAGAAATTAAAAGAAAAAGTAAAATTCCAATTTCCTGTGCTCATTGTCCTTTCACCTTTACAAAACGACGTCTGTACACCGACCATCGTTGTACATTTCATAAATATTGTCCATTCTGTGATGAAATTACGACAGATTGTGAGATTCCATACCGAACTCATCTTTACAATCATGCTGGATCTCAACGACCGTACTTTTGTTCCCTCTGTCCTCAAGATCCGGATCCCGTCAATGCCAATGGTCAAAATTCATTCAACACTCTTTTGAGTTGGTATCAACATGTCAAAAAATCTCATTCGTCTTCATCTCCTACTCAAACTGAAGCTAATCAAAACTATAGAACTTACAATACAGCTAATGGTAGAAAGTTTAGGTGTAAACATGAAGGTTGTGAAAAAATTTTCAACACTAAAGCAGCATTGACTGTACACAGAAACAAAGTGCACAAATCCAATCGTCTTTGTCCTCATTCATCCTGCGAATACCATGAAATCCCCTTTGAATCACAAGCGGAACTCGAGCTCCACAAGAAGAATTCTCACTCCACTCAAGTCTGTCCAATTTGTCCCACAACGTTCAAAGCCTCTGCTGACTATGTACCACATGTGAATCAGCATGCGGGTAAGCAGAAGCCCTTCAGTTGTCCATATTGTCCAAGAGGAAAAGGAAAAGGGAAAAGATTTAAAAATCGGATCGATTGGAGATTTCATATTTCCGCTCATCTAAAAAGAATTCCAAGTTCGAAAAGAAAAATCCCGGGGATTCTATCCACAATGCCCAGTCCGCTCAATGAGACATTTACCTGTTATTTTCCGGGATGTGGAAAAATGGTAGAAAGTGAGGATTTATTGTGGAATCATGAAAAACTCCATGGAAACCTGTCAAAAATGTCAAAGCCATCTTTCTCTTGTCAAGAACCGGGTTGTAAAAAAATTTATACATCCATCAAATTTCTACAAAATCATGTGAAAAAGGCTCATATTAAAAAAGCTGAGGAGGAGGATGAATTTTAAACAAAAAAAGTAATAATAATAAAAAACATTTTGTTAATGGTTAACTATTTTGGTACAAAGTATTTTGTAATTCTAATTCATATTTGTATTTTGTATTCTCGACTTGTATTTGAGCGTGTGTTATTACAATTAAATAAATAATTATTATGTTTACACCTAAGCAAATGTTATGTTCTCAAAATGTGTGAGCACGTACAATAAAAACATGATGAATTTTAATAAAATATGTTTTGTACATATTTCATTTATTTTTTCTTAACCAATTGTTCTATTTAACGCACCACATGATACATGATGCATCACATTGAGCTACAGTTTTGGAACCCTTGGAATAGTTTTCAACTCTGGACTCTGGACTCTGGACATGCAAAATGAAATGAGGATCTGTGTTCACTGTCAACAATTTTACACGTAATGTGATGCAACAAATGGTCTGTTCTCACAAATGTATGAGCACGTACAACTTACAATTTACAATTAAATCGTGGTGAATCTTATTACACTGTGCACGGGTTTTTTGTATCCAGAATCCACACGTATTTGATATTTGAAAAACTTGTCCAAAGTTCATAACATAACATACATATTATGCATTACATACGCTCATTGATTAAATATTATAGCATGTCATTTTTTGCTCACATTGAGCTTTTTTCCCTTGGTCCATGTACAATGTACAATGCGCATACAATGTAACTTGTTCATTGTTCATTATTCATTATCAATAACTTGTACGTTGCATTGCACTCTTCACACTCTACAATCTACTCATCAAGCATCAGGTACAATGTGTAACATGTAACAAGCGTGTGAAAAAGTAAAAGTGGATGCACAACAGCTTTGCAAAAAAAAATCTGTGGCCTGTGTGTGTTACTGGATTCTTGATTCTTGATTTTTCATTAAAAACGTACCGTCTAAACGCTACTAAATATTTGATACATATCTGTTGCACTTTTTTCATCTTGTTTTATCAACAACTCCTCAACCTGTTCTGACAGTCAATAGTCAAGAGTCAAGGTAACCTAATTTAAATAGAAGCAAGAGGCAACTGTTCGCAGTGTAGAGTATAGAGTATAGCACAGCACGTAGTACGTAGCGTTTATCATTTGTGGTACGCTTTACGCGTGGCGTGGAATTGTCAAAAAAACTGTAGTAAGTGGTCAGTGGTTGATGGCCAATGAGTCAAATTCAGATTCCAACGTTTATGCCATAATCCATAATACTTTGTTTTTTTTTTTTCATTCTATCTATACAATATATGGAACGGAATGGAAAATGAAAGGAGAATTGAAAAATGCGCAGCATTCTTTTCAGCTACTTTTGATTAGTTTTAATCCATAAAGTGTAACTACAATCTACATTGCAATTGGATTCTCTCAGAGAAGAAACTAGAGTCCAAGTTTTTTGTGCCACAATCCAATGCTTGTAAAAAAACTCATTACTACGTGCACGTTATACAACGTGTTATGTACATTTGTGATCAGATCGAGTATCGAGTAACTGTGAACTGTGGAGGGAATTGTGCAATCTGTGATCTATGGGAACAGTGAGATATTGAAAAGGGTTTTCATCTCAGTTTATCATTCTGGATTCTGGATTCTGGATTCTGGACATTTCATTTCATTGTGTTGGTCATTTGTTTTTTGTGCAGTTTGCAATGTATAAATTAACATAAACAAAAATAAAACACCAGAAACGTTTCTTTTTTTAATACACTCACAATCCACATCACCTAGTAATTTAGTATTCAAAATCAGGAAACAGCGAAAACTGGAAACACAAGTGGACAAATGTCACAAACCAGAAGGAAAACAATAGTCCAGGAAAATGGACTGGATCACCAAAGCCAGTGCCAATGTCAGTGCCTGTGTCCGTGTAGAGAGCGGAATGAACTTGAAATTGTGGTCTCGGGTATTTCAGGACGATTTCCGGAAAGTGAGAATTTAGATGAATTTTGGAAAAATCTCATCAACGGAGTTGACATGATCACAGGTACACTGCACTGGAAATTTAAATTGCAATTGATATTGGAATTTTATGTCAAAATGAGAAACTTTTGTATTCTGTATTCTGTACATTCAAATTTAAATGTACGTATTTTGGATTTTGGACGTTAATTAATTAGAGGACGATCGTCGATGGACTCCGGGTCTCAATGGATTACCCACCCGATCAGGGAAAATTAAAACACTGGATAAATTTGACGCTCAGTTTTTTGGAGTTCACCCAAAACAAGCGGAATTCATGGGTTTGCACTCCGTAAAAAATATAAATAACACATTTTAGTTTGACGCCACTCAACTTTTTTCACCTTCTCTTTCCAATTTCCTTAGTACAGTAATGATGTAAATGGGTCATACTTTTTGAAAATTGTGACGAATTTTAGACCCTCAGCTTCGAATGCTGTTGGAAGTGACGCATGAAGCCATCATTGACGCGGGTAAACTAAAATACCTCAACAAATATTGCCAAGTTTGCAGAATTTTCTATTGTCAACAATGAACAGTGGGACAACTTTTGCTTGTGTAAAACTTTATGATAAATCGACTTTAGGTGTGAATCCAGTGACAATTCGTGGATCTCAAACTGGAGTTTTTGTCGGAGCCTCCAGCAATGAATCTGAAAAGATTTGGTTTAGAAATAGCGAGACAAAACATGGATATGCGCTCACTGGTAAAAAAATCTATAATTTGTATTTGAATAAAGTTTTATCTGTATTTCTTTGCTTTGGTCTTTCCAAATTTATTTTTGCATTTTTTCACAGGCACGCAAAGAGGAATGCTGAGTAATCGAGTCTCCTTTTCCTTCGATTTTCAAGGTAACCACATGTTTTGGAACAAGACAAAATGAAAATGGCCAAAGAGTCCAATCTGAATTAAAATTCAATTTAAATATCCGTGTAGGCCCAAGTTTCACCGTTGACACGGCCTGCAGCTCCAGTTTCATCGCCCTGGAACAAGCCGTCGCCTCCATCCGTCGCGGTCATTGCGACGCCGCTATTGTTGCTGGAAGCCATCTTTGTCTGGAGCCAAACTTGTCCCTTCAGTTCCAACGACTTTCAATGCTTTCTCCCGATGGAAAATGCAAGAGTTTTGATGCTTCTGGAAATGGCTACGTTCGAAGTGAAGCGGTTTGCGCAATTTTTATACAGAAGAAAAATGTGGCTTTGAGATCTTATGCGAGTATTCTTGGAGCCCGCACAAATAGCGATGGCTATAAAGAAAAAGGTGTGACATTTCCCAGTGGACAGAGACAAGCTGAATTACTCGAGGAAACATATCGAGAGGTTGGAGTTGATCCGAAAGATGTCGTATATGTTGAGGCTCATGGCACTGGAACTTCGGCGGGAGATCCACAAGAATTGAATGCAATTGCAAATGTTTTTTGTCATAGTCGGGGAAAAGAAAAGCCGTTGTTGATTGGCTCGGTAAAGTCAAATGCTGGACATGCGGAGCCTGCGAGTGGTAAGAAATTTCTATTTTTTGCCTACTTGTTTATTTTTATTTATGAACGGCCTGTGAAAAAAATCCTTTGAATTGTAATTTTTAGGACTGATGAGCATGGCCAAAGTTCTGTTGTCCATGCAACAAGGAATTATTCCCGCCAATCTTCACTACAACACACCAAATCCAAATATTCCCGCTCTTTCTGATGGTCGGCTCAAAGTTATAGCAGAAAATACGCCGTGGAACGGCGGGATCGTTGGGATTAATTCATTCGGTTTTGGTGGGGCAAATGTAAATCTTTCTCAATTCTCAATTTTTCCGTGTATAGTTTATTTTTATTTCTATGATTTACGATTCTTCAATGACTTTTCGTCTAAATATTCAAAATATTTCAAACAGGTTCACATCATTTTAAAATCAAATACGGAGAAAAATTCCCGCGCAAATAAAACACGAGTTTCCGGCCTTCCTCTTCTCATCCCGTTTTCTGGAAGAACAAAAGACGCGGTTGAATTTGCGCTCAGAAAAATAATTGGCGAATTTTCTTCAATAGATGTCCTTCCTCAACAACTTCAAAGACAAAGGCTTTTACATGAAATAGCCCGCTCAGCAATTCCAGGTCACACCGTCAGAGGTCACACTCTCATTTCCTCTGACATCAAACCAAGCCATGTTGATATCCAAGAAAATACAAGCACTGCTCCAGTTTGGTTCATATTCAACGGGATGGGCAGTCAATGGCCCGGAATGGGGCGACATCTGTTGAAATTTTCCGTGTTTGAAAAGTCCATCAAAGACTCAGCCGCCATTTTAAAACCGCATGGAATTGACCTCATGTCAGTATTAATTGATGATGACGAAGCTGCTTTGGAAAATAGTGTAATAAAATCCTTTGTTGCCATAACTTGTGTTCAAGTTGCTCTTATTGACCTTTTGAGGTCACTGGACGTGACCCCCTCTGGAGGGATTATTGGACACAGTGTTGGAGAACTTGGAGCTTCCTATGCTGATGAATGTTTTACAGCGGGTCAAACTGTTCTCGCTGCATTCGCAAGAGGGAAGGCGATTATAGAATCAATGGATGTCAATGTAGAGGGCGCCATGGCTGCAATTGGCATGTCGTGGGAAGAGGCCAAACGAAGCTGTCCACCGGGAATTTATCCAGCTTGTCACAACGCCAAGGACAGTGTCACAATCTCAGGCCCCAAAAAGGACCTTTCTACTTTTGTCAAAAATCTAAAAAATGAGGGTATTTTTGCAAAAGAGGTCAACAGCTCAAAAATTGCCTTCCATTCAAAATACATTGAGCCTGCTAAATCTAAGCTGCAAACTTTGATGGAGGAAATAATTCCTGCTCCGCGCCGGCGATCGCCTCGCTGGATCAGCTCCAGTGTACCAGAAAATGAGTGGAATTCTCCTTTGGCCCAATTCTCATCCGCTGATTACCATGTCAACAATTTGTTGAGCCCAGTTTTGTTTCAAGAATGCCTCCAAAAAATTCCAGAGGGCTCCATTGTCATTGAAATTGGTCCTCATGCTCTTCTCCAGGCGATTCTCAAGCGATCTCTCCCAAAATGCACAAACATTGGACTTGTGAATAAAAATCACGCGGATAATTCCATTTTTCTCCTTCAAACCCTTGGAAAACTGTACAGCAGCGGTCTTTACCTTAATTTCTCCACTCTTTATTCACCTGTTGAATTTCCAGTAACAGTTGATACGCCCTCTATCAGCCATTTGATCAAATGGGATCACTCTCTTTGTTGGAACGTTCCCCGCTTTCCAGAGGATGACAGTCTTAATTCCTCGGTTTCACCAAGCGCAAATTCTGGAGAAATTGAGATGGAAATCAGCTTAAACGAAAAATCCCACAAGTTTTACGAAGGTCACAAAATTGATGGGCGAATCATTTTTCCTGCAACTGGATATTTGCTCCTGATTTGGAAAGCATTTGCTTCTCTTCAAAAGAAGCATTTTGAACAAGTGCCGATCGTCCTGGAGAATGTGAGTATTTCGAGAGCAACTGTTCTGCCGCTAGATGGCAAGTCTGTGAAGTTCCACATTAACATATTTAAAGGAACTGGGGAATTTCAGATTCGGGAGAGTGATGTCGTCATAGTGACTGGAATTGTGAGGTCACCAAATGGAAGTGAATTTTTACCCCTAGATCCACATCTACCCACAGATTTTAACCCAAATCGCTCTATGGCCGAAAAATTTTTGATGTCCAGTGTTGACGCTTACAAGGAATTGCGACTTCGAGGGTATGAATACAGTGATGTTTTCCAGGGCATTCACATCTCAAACTCAGAGGGCGACTGGGCGAAGCTAAAATGGCGGAAAAATTGGGTATCATTTCTTGATACAATCCTCCAAGTAGCCATTTTGCACAAGGACACGCGCGCCCTCTATCTGCCGACTTATCTAGATAAGGCTGTTTTTGACCCTGTCAGTTTTCTCCGGAATTTGGAACAAACTCCAACTGTCGATCTCACGAACGATGCAAAACTAGTGCCTATTTTCAACTACCCCGATCTCAATGTGATCAGTTGCGAAGGCATTCAGTTTCAAAGGTGGAAAACTGGAATGGCACCTCGCAGGGCCACAACGCCGAAAATGTTGAGACTGGAAAAATTTGAGTTCACACCCTACTTTGACAACAACAACAACTCAAAACAAATGAGCAAATCAGTTGAAAAATGCCTCTCAGTTTGCCTTGACACTGTGTTGGAAAATATTACGGGCAACACGTTAAAAATGCTAGGAATCCTTGGAAGCGGAAGAAACACCAGCGAAAATTATATCGTGAGTGAACTCGCTCAAACTCATATTCTAAATCAGCCCACAAAAACTTGTAATGGAAAAGTCATTGTTTTAGGTCAAGATCAAGGTCAATGTACAGAGGACACAAAAGTCCTAGAAAATGCTGGAATGCAGGTCATTTTAACCACGATGGAAAATGAGACCAAAATTATTCAAGAAATGTCCAGTTCCGTTGATCTCATTATTACGTGTGAAGCCAGATTTCTCAAAAATTATAATAAGACAGATTTTAGACTAAGAGATCAAGGATTTCTACTTCATCACAAACAAAACTCGCCCACAGAAGAAAATGAACCAGAATTGGATTTTCAAACACTTCAAGATCTGGACTCGTCTGGACTTTTGTTGGTCGCTCATAAAATTTCAACCTCTCGTCATTTTTACCTGTTTAAGAAATCCTTGCCAAATTTTCGTAATGAGAGCGAGATTCAAAAATTAATTCATACAGTTGAAATAAATTCGAGTCCTGATCTCCCGCCATATTCCCTTTCTCATTTCAACTATAGTTGGGTCGAAGAGCTCAAGATGGCGATGCAAAAAGCGGTTGATTTGAAAAACGAGCCGAGTTTCAGAATTTACGTCATTTCGAAGGAAAAGCAAGCAAAAGCTGGGCAAACTATTCCTTCCGGAATTTTAGGACTCGTCAATTCCCTTCGAAAAGAACCTGGTGGAGATAAAATCCGCTGTTTCTTCCTTCGAGATTCCCCTGAAATTGATACTGATTTCAATTTCCTGAAACCATCAAAAAATCTCCAAGTCATTATGCAGCGAGATTTGGTGATGAATGTCTTTCAAGAAAATGTGTGGGGTTCGATGCGTTTTTACCCTGTTCAAGAAGAGGTCAAAGTGACTAGAACTGTTGAGCACGCCTATTTGAACGCGATGACCCGAGGAGATTTGTCGAGTTTAAGGTGGTTTGAATCTGATCTCAAGTATCACAAGCCAAAATCCGAAATTTGCAGCGTCTACTACGCGCCTTTGAATTTTCGTGGTGAGTTTTTGAAAACATCTAATTCCCCTGTAAAAAGGTTGAAAATATTTTTATCGTTTGATTTTTGTAATACTTTAGACGTGATGCTGTGCACCGGAAAACTGGCTTTGGATTCCCTGCCGAACAATCTTGGAGCTAAGGAATGCGTCCTCGGTCTTGAGTGGAGTGGAAAAACTCTAGGTGGCGTACGAGTGATGGGCGTGGTACAAGCTTGCGGGTTGGCTACTTCAATAGTTCCGGACAAAGAGTTTTTATGGGATGTTCCAAAACATTGGACTTTGGCTGAAGCTGCGACTGTACCGGTTGCCTACGCAACGGCTTATTACTCTTTAGTGGTTCGTGGCAAAATTCAAAAAGGCGAGTCTGTTTTGATTCATGCTGGAGCCGGTGGAGTTGGAATGGCTGCAATAAGAATTGCTTTATCAATAAACTGTACAGTTTATACTACAGTCGGATCTCAAGAGAAAAGAGACTTTCTCACCAAAACTTTTCCCGGGCTCAACGAGTCGTCGTTTTCCAATTCCAGGGATTCCAGTTTCCTCGAGCACATCCTTCGAGAAACAAAAGGTCGCGGAGTTGACCTGGTGCTAAATAGTTTGGCTGGTGACCAACTTCAGGCTTCAATCAAATGTCTGGCTGTGAAAGGGAGATTCCTGGAGATTGGAAAAGTGGACCTTTTTAAAAACAGTAGTCTCGGAATGTCAGTTTTCTTAAGGAATGTGAGTGTTCATGGAATTCTACTTGATGGGCTCAAAGATGGCGACACTGACAAACTACAAGTACGTAACCTTGTTCAAGAAGGGTTACATTCTGGAGTTGTTCAACCCCTAAATTCTACAATCTTCACTGATTCGGTAGAAGACGTTGAAAAGGCCTTTCGATTCATGGCCAGTGGAAAACATGTAGGAAAAATCCTGATCGAAATACGCAACGAAAAGGAAACGAGAATTCCTCAAAATTCTGTTGATACTCCAAAAAGTATTCAAGCTCTGCCCCGCACCCATTTCGATCCACAAAAATGTTACATAATTATCGGCGGCCTGGGTGGTTTTGGGCTTGAACTATGTGGGTGGCTCATTGAAAGAGGGGCCAGGAAACTGGCGCTCGTTTCCCGCTCTGGTGTGAGGAATGGATATCAATACAACTGCATCCGAAAATGGCGGAAAGAAGGCGCAACGATTATAACACCAACAACAGATACCACTACTCTAGAGGGCGCCACATCGTTGCTCAAAGAGTCCATGTTGAAATTCAAGGCCCCGATTGGTGGTATTTTCAACTTAGCAATGGTTCTCGCCGATGGTGTAATACAAAACCAAACACCAGAAACATTCCATACCGTTTCAAGGCCCAAACTCAACAGCACAATATTTCTGGATCAAGTTTCTCGGACTCTTGCGCCATCTCTCGAGTATTTCGTGGTGTTTTCAAGTGTAGTGAGTGGAAGAGGAGCTGCGGGGCTTTCAAACTACGCTTGGGCGAATTCCGCAATGGAGCGAATTTGTGAACAGAGACAAAAAGATGGACTTCCAGGTTTGGCGACCATGTGGGGAGCGATTGGTAACTATTTTCGAAGGTCATTTCCATCCTCAGAGGTTAAAGGTCAAAAATAAAAGTTGGTGTAATAATTTATTTTTATATTTGAAATAGGTGACGTTGGAGTTCTTCAGGAAGAAAAGGGGATGGGCAACGAGGCAGAAGTGGGTGGTACCGTTCCACAAAGAATCTCGAGCTGTCTCAACACCATTGATATTCTGCTCAATGAAAGCAAACTCAATCGCCAACCAGTTTTGTCTTCAATGGTTTTACGTGACAAAACCCAGAAACAAGGTTGCTCGAAATTTGGCGCCAAAAACGAATGTTCGGAAGTCAGTCTTATGGAAAAAGTCGGAAATATTTTGGGCATGAAACTGGAAGCTATTCAAAAAGTTGACACAAAGATGAAACTACATGAAATCGGCATGGTAAGATTTTTTTTCAAAATTATACAAAAAATCCAGCAGAATTCTTTTAAAGGTTTTTGACCAGACTCAAAAGAGAAACTTTTGTATTTTTGATTTTTTTGTTGAACAGGATTCGCTGATGAGTGTTGAGATTAAACAGTTATTAGAAATGACCACTGGAATCACTCTGTCAGATCAAGACGTGTTAAACTTGTCATTCGGAAAGCTTAAAAATATTCTCAAAAAATCTGCTGATCAAATGGCGTCAAACGCAAATGAAAGTGTCAAAACTTTTGATCAGATCGATAAATCTCCTCCCGAACATGTGAATTTGGATCAAAACCATGTCCAACATAAATCTTTATCAAACGAAGTGCTAAAAACGTCTAAGCCCAACGGCGTTATTTGCAGCCCACCAAAAAATTTGGAGAACTTGGAAAATCCGTCTAAATCGGAAAAAAACAAAATCCGTCCTCGCCCTATCAAATATTTTTGTACTGCTCTTATGCTAATCATCACTTTCACGTCTATCCCTTTCTTTATTACACTTCGACTGGGGTTTAAAATCTACTTGAAACTACTTCAAAAGTCCAAAGGCTCAAAAATAAAATTAGCGGAGCGTCCCTTTGACGAAATTTTAGCGCTCAATCCGCAATCATCAAACATTACCGTTTCAGTCACTTGTAAAGGAATTCCAAACAGGGAAAGGCTCATCCAAACTTTCGAAGATGATCTTGTCCACTGGAAAACCAACATTTGCTTGGATAGGCCAACCACTGAAAATGACGCCATCTATGAGCCGTATGAGTCTCTTCAGTGGCGACTCGAGAGAGGACTTTTCTTCTTTTACTGGGTAAAAGATCCGGATTTCAGTATAAAGAATCACATTGTTTTTGAGGAATTCGAAGAGTCAGCAAATGATACGCTTGAAGACAGGTCATTGAAAGCTTGTGAATTCTACAGTTCTTACAATTGGACAAACGAGCAGGACAAAATGAGACCACAGTGGAAAATCAAGATAATTGCACCAAAAAATCCCTGCACCAAATCAAAAGAATTCTGTATCATTTTTTCTCTTCATCACTCGTACGGCGACGGATTTTCACTTTCTCAACTGGTTCAGTACGTTTTACAATTAGTTGATTTATTCTGATTTTGTTGGTTTCATGAAGCGGAGGTTTAAATTCAATATTTGGCTTCATAATTATTTGTTTTCTTTCAGGCATGCACTCTGTGACCAAAAGAAGCACATCACAACAGTGCCATCTCTGAAGGGCCCAATTGAAAATTCTGCAGGTCAAGATCAAGGTCAAAGTCAAGGTCAAATTACATCCGCTGCTGAGGAAAAATCCAACCGTTTTGGCTCAACCATTTCCCTTCTCTTAAAAAGATTTCACCATCTCGTTCTAAAATCTTGTGAAGCCCGTTTCCATTTTCAATCGACTTCAGCGCCATCTCCCAATCGACATTATCAATGGACTATGCTCGATCTGAACAAACTAAAATCAGTCCGAGATCCTGAATCAGGAAAAATATATTCGACCTCCGCAGTCATTCTCGCGTGTGCTGCTGTCGCCTACAAAAAATTGTACAAAAAAGCAGGTAAATTGGATCAACTGCCACAGGAATTCGTCGCCTTAATGTCGTATGTCATTTCCCCATACAAAAAAATTGGTTTGATGAACAACGCCGTTGCAAATCCGGTCACCATTCGCAAGAAAAGTAGTGAACATGGAAATGGAAATGAAGAAGTTGAGGAGAGATTAAGATTGAGAAAGAGTGTGAGAGCAGCTTCGGATGAAATTGGAAGAAGATTCACAGTTGAAGAATTGCAAGCCGTGCGAGATAATGTGAAGCTCCTCGGCTATTTTCCTCTCCAGATGCAAAACTTTGTTCTTACACATTTTTCACTAGAATTCAATCACATTTTTTCACAAGTGCCGGCAGTCCTTCCTCGAAATTATACTTATTTTGGCGGATATCAGATCAAACATGCTCATGCAACCACAATGCTACCTGGCGGAGCTCACAAGGCTCTCATCTCGCTCGTTGACAGTGCAAATGATAGCGTTTCCTTATCATTGATTGTGGATGACCACGCTATTGAAATCAGCCCAACTTTTCTCTTGAATTTCTTCTACTTTTTTCACGAGGCATTTGAAAACCTTGTAAATTGTGACTTATGAGTGGTGAAAAATTGTGAATAAAATTAGAAAAAGCTTTTGTTGAGTAGTTAATTGAATTACAACTCAATTAAATTAAAAAATACAAAAGAAAAGACAATCCTTGAGTGTAAAAAAATTTTTGAGTTTTATTGTTAAAGCATGATAAAGAAAATTACTAAACAAGAATACACGTCAGATTATCTGTAAATAGGAAATTGAATCTTTATTTGCATTTCATATTGACACCGGTAAATTACAATCTTCAGTCTACTTTCTATACAATTTGTGCACTGTGCGCATGCTTTGTGAGTGGCGGATGTGAGATGTTTTTGAGTGCAAGGAGCTCTTCTTCTATGAACCCACCCAATTTTTCAAATTGCTCTTGAGAGGGGAAAAGAGTTTGGTCCAGAGTGACGATGACCCTTTGTCGTCCACCCATGACAGTCGAGGTAATAAGAGCACCTAAAATTTTCAGATGTGAAAATATTAACGGCTTTTAAAAATGTTGGCTTTGAAAAGGTTAAATCAGAGTTCAAAAGGTCAAATTGTGGGTCAAAGGTCAAATCATGGGTCCAAAGGTCAAATTTTGAGTCAAAGGTCAAATTTTGGGTCAAAGGTCAAACTATGGGTCAAGAGGTCAAAAACAAATTAAAAATGGAAAAAAGAAATGCATTCGACACATACCAGCTTGCCCAGAAAATATTCCAATGAAAAAGAGCGAGTCCACCACGGAAAACTCGAGTAATTTTGGAGCTTTTGTGGGACCAGGAAATAAAGTGGCGCCGGTTGTTGACATTCCCTTGTTGTAGATTCCCCGACGGACGAAATTTGGATAGATTCCCAGCACATTTTGAAAAATGTGAAATGCCATTGGATAATGTGAATTTTTCTTCGACTTCATGTCCCGAAATATTTCATTGAGCCGAACGATCGGATCCTCCGTTTTTATTGACCAAACAAAGTTCAGTGCCGCCCTGTAAAATTGAAAAATGATGGAATATAAAGATCGTTACCATGGCTATTGGCGATGGGTAAAAATTTTACTTTTGATTCTCGACATTCGACATATTTATGATTTACGTACGCATGAATGGCAAGGCCGTCGGGACGATTTGGTAGCGGAAGAATCATATAACCCGCAATTTCTCTAGGCACTTTCTGTCCCGCTTCCTGCATTACTCTTCGGATCCCGCCACATACCGCGCACATCAAAATAGCGGCGTAGCTGACTCCAAATTTATTTTTGAGATCCTTTATAAATTGACTTGGGACGGAAGATGTCACCGCTGTGTAATATTTTTTGCATCTTTTCTCTCGCGTGTGCCAGTCATTCGCCTTGTCAAAGGACTCGACCGTATTTTTGGCAATGTCATACGGCATTTTGAAAGGAAGGAAAATGGCGCCCCATTTACTAATTTTTCGGCGGGATTTCGACAGCTTTTCTTCAGGAAGTTGAGTCTCTTTGGATTGACCAATTTCCCTCATTAAAATATTCAACCAGGCTTTTCCATCGCCCATCGCGTGATGAAACCTCAACTGCAAGAAAAATTCACAAAAATTTTAAACTGCTGTAGCAAAGAATATGACAAAATCGGAAAGATTTTAATTTTTGGCGGGAAAGTTCTTATTTTAAATTTGTATGTATTTGAATGTACACTCACGATAACGACACTTTTCTCCTCATTTTTTTCGTCCCCTTTTCCCAGCATTTCAAATCCCACCTGTTTTTCAAACTCATAAGTATGTTTGGCCATTTCATACCGCGGGATGATCAAAAGTTCCCATGGACTGAAATCCGGTTGCCATGGTTCGCTCACGAGTCGAGTTCCCAATTCTTTCAGATCTTTTTGCCTACAAACCTCCGGCATTTTGAAGCCGTCCTTCCACTTGTAATCACAAACTCTAATGTGTTCTCTAATGTCAAAATGGCTTTCATTTTTCCAGAAAAAATAGCCCATGAAACTTGTCCAGACCTCTCGAAGTTCTGGATAAACTAATGTCAATTGACTCTTCAGTTTTGTTATTTCCCCACCTTCTCGCCTTTTTTCGAGCACTTGGCTTGTAAAAATTGAGCAAAGGTCTTCTAATTTATTCTTGTCCAGAATTTGACCATCCAAAACTAAACAAACCACAATATTCATTTTTGCTCGCTCTATAATATTTTCCAAGGCAAAAAACGAGTTGCCACTTTGCATGATGTGGGTTAAATCCCGACGGAAGGAACGGGCGAGAATAATCACACACTTTTTATAAATTAAACTGGGAATCACAAGGAGAAAAATAAAGAACGAACTAAACAAGATGAAAACGAGGACGATCCACGTCCAAATCTCAAGGCGGATTCTTCGCCATACACTTTTTAGTTTTGGCAGCATTTTGATCAATTCACTCATTTTCATTTTTTTATACATGAAAATTGTACAATATTTATTTCTTTTCACTTTTGGGCTTTTTTCGATGTATGTTGTGTATGTTTTATTGTAATGGGACGTTTTGAATGTGTAGTAAAAACAGCAGTTTTGCTTTCTTCTTTTTGTACAGAATCCACAAGTTGAGTTTTGTGCTTATTCTGGTTGATTTTTCATGAATGGTAAATTTGAATTTTGCAGCTTCATTCGTCTTCTCCTCTTATCACAAGTTCAGTAGAGATAAGCTCGAGACGGTGACGAGAATAAGGAATAAAATTACGTGTAGATGTACATGTTTATTTAGCTGAAGCACGCACGCCACTCTTCATAAAAGGACAAATCATGTGTACAAGTGTGTGCGTATCTGGCGCTGGAGAAAAGCCCGACAATCGACTCAACATTCAACACTCAACACTCAACACAAATTCAACATGTTCAAACCTGTCAAGAGTCACGCACTCATTAACACGAGATTTTTTTGTAAAAATTACGTTCATTAGAACTAATGACGACCGACAATTGACAAGTCACACGCGACCGTCTTTATTTCCCAGTTTGTACCGTATTTGCTTAAATGCACCACTTTCTACAGTCTACAGTCTACAGCTTCAACATTACATTTTTTTGACGGGAATGGTCAACTATTAACGGTTGACTGTAGAACGAGGCTGATTGGCCGCTTAATCGTATACGGTAAAAATTTAATAATTCTTTCCTGGTAATAAGAAATGAAACATTCGAGCAGCAGTTGAAGATTTTATCCTGCAACTCAAAACTCAACTGACGAGTTGTGAACTTTGATGATTGATAATTACTCATCTAATCCCGTCACCTCTTACAAATGAAGATAAAAGATACATACACGGACAATCACACGTAGACGCGTCTTCTGTCTCCTGTCTCCTGTCTCCTTTGTGCCATTGAGAATTGAGAGGAGATGAAATTATAAGTCGTCTGAAAAATCTGTTGCTATAGCCTTTCGTAACTAAATAAAAACACAGTTTTTCTTGTGCCTACAGTTTACTGAATTATGTATGCAAAATGCAAAATTTGGTACGTGAACAGTGAATTGGAGTAAAAGTTGTGTAAAAGTGTGGCCTCGTACGTTTGAGTAATGTGTAGAACAGAAACAGAAAATGTTGTCAAAAATTATTGCTGTAAAATTTGAATACTTAAAGAATTTTGATTATTTCAACAAGTTTATCGATTTATTTTTTAAAAATCAAAATGCTGAATAAATTACAAATAAAACATTCCAAATATTTCCATTTTCACTGATTCATGAGAGGAAAGAGAATTCATTTCTCGTAATTTCCTTTCAACATTTACAATATCACTTTTTACAATGAGTGTGTGGGGATGATTTTCACCCAACTTTGTTTTTCTGATTTCATACACTTTTTTGTAAAGTTGGAGGGCTTCTATGAGTTTTCCATCGTTTTCTAAAGTCACTGCGATCAAAGAAAGAGTGTCAATTGTAGTTAAATGGATTTCCCCAAGGATTTCTTGCCTTTTCTTATACACCTCGTTGAATATTTTGGAGGCCTCTTTGCATTCACCCATTGCAAACAAAAAACCGGCTTTGTTCTGTTTTGTGTGGAGAACATCCGTGTGATCAGGACCAAGGATTTCAATTTGTTTTTCTTCAACATCTTGAAACAAAGCGAGAGCCCGTGGGAAATCCCTAAGACTTAAAAGGAGCAAAGCCATTCCACTTTGAGTTCTGAGAGTCGACGGATGATTTTCTCCGTGAATTTTGTTCCTTTGAGCTAAGACTTGTTGAAAAAGCTCCAGAGACTCGTCGTACTTTTCCTGTTCTTGTAATAAATGGGCAATGTTGTGTTTTGTGTCGATTGTATTTGGATGATCCACGCCCAAATCAATTTCTATCTGTTTCAGGTTTTCTCTGTACAGAGTCAATGATTCCTCGAGTCTTCCGAGTTTCTGTAGTTGCAGGGCCATCATATGCTGTGAATCGAGGGTCTTTCGATGATTCTCACCTAAAAGTTCTCGACTTTTACTGTGGAGTTTTTGGTACAAATCCAATGACTCAGCATATCGACTGGATTTCCACAAAGCCATTCCAAATTTATAACTAAAATCAATGTATTTTTGAGTCACTGGAATAAAATCAAACTGATTCTTTACAATTTGATGGACATTCAGAAAAATATCATCGGACTCTGACAATTTTATATTTTTAAGAATAACATTACATTTTTGTACCAAATGATCAAACAATTTAACTAATTCACTACAACTTTTTAAATTTTGGATGACGACGAATTGAACTTGTCTGTGAACACTCACAAATTTACCTGTCAAGTTAAGTCTTATCATGGAAAATTTCTCGAGGACGTTTAGTCCTTCCACTAAATTTGTTGGTTTAAAATCCAAGTCTTGTGGTTGAAACAGTTTCCAAAACCAGCTAGTCCAGTTTTGGGGTGGAGACGGAAGAGGGAGCAGCTGGAGAAGGATTTCGACGGGTATTTTATCAGCGTAGAGAAGCGACATCACCTGAATTATTTCTATGGCGATTTTTCCTTTGGGGTCTTTCTTTATTTTATCAAACGTCACATCCCACGTGACAAAAACAGTCGCTAAAGACCCTCGAGCAAGGGAGAATTTCTGTAGTTTTACAAACCTGGATTTGAATTCGTTGGCGTAGTCATTCATTTGGAGGGAAGATCGAGAAGTTGGTAGTCTTTCTTCTGCTGTTTGATGTAGGCGACGGCCTGTTGAAGAGCCAATGGAAGTCCACCGCTCAACTGGATGAATTCTTTTGACTCATCTCGGAATTCTGGACTGTCTTCAATTTCCAGCTGCGTCAAGATGAACTCGAGACTCTCGGCATCAGTCAACACGTCCAGCTGAAGAACCTGGATTTTCCCAGTGCGGCTCGTCCACTTCTGATTTCTCGAGGTGGCCAAAATCACGGGTTTCTTTAAATCGGGATGAAATCCAAACGGAAAGAAGTTTTTACAACTTTGGTAATCTTCGGCATTGTCAAAAACAATCAAATTGGATTTTCCACCCTCACAAATGTTGTTGTAGATTTCTTTAATTATTACGTCCATTTCTCTGGATTTTCCCTCTGGATTTTTTACTGGGATTTTTAGTTCATCGGCCAACTTGACGAAGGAATTTGTCATTGAATTGTCAGTTTCAGCGTCGATCCAGATGAAGTTGTTGTAGAATTGTCGATATTTCAAGATGTATCTTCTCGAAGTCTCAGTTTTCCCGATTCCGCCGAGACCACTCACGATTTTGACCTGGGACAAAACAGTGACCTCTGGCGTTGACATCGAGTCAGCGTCAAGTTCTAGTTTGTCATGAAGTTGGCGGAGGAAATCTTCTCTCCCACAGAATGAATCGTTCGGCTCTGGAATGTTGAACCAAATTCCCGTTGTCAGTTTAATTTTATTTCCAGGGTATTGGCTGGAGGAGAAAGCCGCAGGCTCGATCAATATGGAACGGATTATTTCAAGCACAGTTTTATTTCCAGATGGAACAAGCGCCTCCAGGAAAGTTCTCGGCGTGGTCGTCTTTTCAATAAGTTCGTACAGTTTCCCACTTCTCGAATAATTATCCGGAGGTTGGTTCTAAAAATCGAAAGAATGATTTCCATCAATTCTATTTCTATTTTGGGGTGTATTTAATAAAGAAGTTAATATAAAAATTCAGACTAGAAAATAATCAATCCAAACTCAAGACAAACATTGACATGTTTGTTGACAAAACTAACAAAATACTTTTAT
>JAQGBH010002754.1:0-22769 GCA_034698265.1 Sminthurinus aureus
GAATATTTCTGCGGTCTCCACTGCAAGAGGCGCTGCATAAAGTGGTAAAAAAAAACCTTTAAAGTCCTCGGTCTTTATTAGGGTCTAGTGCACAAAGTGAGTTTGTTTTGTGTTTTGAGAAGATTTTTCAGAAAAACTTAATTATTTGTCAATTAATTAAGTATAGAGACGGCAAACTATATACTTCTTCCATTGTATTTGTATAATTTAACGTGATTTTATTATTATTTGTTTCATTGTAATGAACATTAATCGACTGAAATACTTTATATTGTGAGAGAAGCTGTGTGTAAAATATCAAGTGTAAAAAGTAAAAAATTGTCATCTCATAAAATAAAATACACATTTTGTAAAAGTAAGATTGTGAAAACTATAATAATTAAATTATTGGTGAACAAAAAAGAAGGCAAGATGGATTTTGATATATCAAAAGACAGTGACGATAGTTCTTCCAGTTTTCGAGGACATCGTAATAGTGTAGACATGGAAGTTGACGATAATAATACGCCGACAACAACCGTATCAAATACATTTTCGTCGTCTTTAGGAGGAATACCATATAGTAGTATTCCAATAAGTGATACAAATGTCGTGTCTTCATCACCAATTTATAGTAGTAGTAGTAGCAATCATCAACATAATAATAATAATAATACAAATAATAATACGACTAGTAATGGGACATTGACAAAACCTCAACTTGATAAGGCTGCAGTTCTTACAGTCCTAAGTTTTCTAAAGAAAAATAATTTGAAGGTATTAATACAACATATATATATAATATATTTTGTATTGTATCACAATTCAGTAATGAATTCATAACTACATAATAATTTTAATAATGTTATGATATACAATTTAATACGTTTTTTTGTATTAAAATATAATATTATCCTACTTTTATGATTTGTTTTTGTCACTTTGAAATATTTGTAGGATACAGAAAATCTATTAAAAAAAGAAGCACAAATATCAGATGCAGATGTAAAAGGAGCATCAACTTTAGATGCTGATGTTCAAACTGTTTTATCATCATATGCAAGTGAAGAAAATCCAGATGAATACACTGAATCTTATTTACAATTAAAAAATTTTATAGACTCATCATTAGATAACTACAAGGTACGTATTCTTCATAATAATAATATAAAAACTAAGAACTATATCCTTTGAGTTTATGATTCTTAATGATGATAATATTTATACCATGAAGAAGTAAGGGAATAGGAGTACTAAAATTTAAAAATTACTTTGTATTTTTATTTCTTGTAACAGTATGAAGTTGGACAAGTTTTATGGCCTGTATTTGTTCACATGTACTTGGAATTAATTTATAATGAACATGAAAGTCAAGCAAAATCCTTTTTTACGAGATTCTCAAAAATGCAAGAAACATTTCATGAACCTGATCTTATTTCATTGGGAAGTATTACAAAGAAAACACACCTAATAACCTCTGACAATCCCTTTCGTCCTCTAAGTTTAAGTGTAACAGCCAAACAAGGTATAATATATTCTAATAATTGTATTGTATTTTATTTTATTTTAAAATCGAGAATGTACAATAAAATTACAATATAAAATATTTAACAGTAAAAACAAGCATAATAATACTAATAATTATTTGAAAATGTTTTGTTTGTTTCAATGAAAATACAGGTTCTTCATCTGGTGGACTTTACGTTGTCCGAATGTCTCGTGAAGCACTTAGCCATTTAAAAAGATTTTTACAAGAGAAACGTTTAAAACTCATTCAAAATATTGTACAAGAAAGAATTTTTACAGATGTATATGATGGAATTCCTCGAGGAAAAGCTGCCGTGAATGCTGTAGCAGGACATTTAATGGGTGAATCGCTCCGACAAGGTAAATTATGAAATATAATAATTAATTAAACAACAAAATCAAAATACTTTCAATCATTTCCAATATTTTGAAATTTATAATTTATAATGCATTGAAAAATATTTTCCTTGTTGAATTCACTACAGATAACAAAGCCAAAGTTTATTATGGTCTCTTAAGAGAACCTGATTTACAAAATGTTCATATGGATGAGGATGATGATGAAGGTGGAGGTGAATCACAAAATCAACCAAGTAAGCACATTCTTACACGTATATTGTATTGTTGTAAATAATAACTACATATTTTGAATATCAATTTTGTATATATATTACACGTGTGTATATGACATATACTATATACTATATGTATACATAAAATAAATCATTTGTGAGGGTAATTAAGTATTTTTTGATGTTTATATTATGTAGGTAGTCAAGGAGCATCAAGTCAAGGTTCACAAAAAGCAGACTCGTCTCAAGGTTCTCAAGGAAATCAAAGTCAAACAGGGGATAAATCAAGTAAAAAGAAAAAGAGTAAAAAGGATTGGCTCATGTCAAAGAAAAGTAAAAATGATCCTAATGCACCACCAATCAATCGTATGCCTTTACCCGAACTTCGCGATAGTGATAAAATTGAAAAAGCAAAAGCACTTCGTGAATCAGCAAAAAGAGTTGCCCTTGGTCCAGATCGGCAGCCTTCAATTTGTTTTTATACTATACTTAATGGAGATCAACAGTAAGGAAAATTTAAAATTTAATATTGAATACTTTGATTTAATTATTTCAACTAATAAACGGAGAGTGAATAATATTTTGAAAATGTCTAAAACATAATTATTCTGGTTCTAAAAAAATATTTATTCAGAGTTACTTGTATAAAATGGAGTGAAGATGGAACGTTAATGGCAGTTGGATTTGCAACATCCTTTATTAAAATCTGGTCTCTTACCCCAACAAAATTAAAGAAACTTAAACCAGCGGCTGATTTAGCTGAAATTGAAAGGGAAGCAGATGATGTTCTAGTAAGAATGATGGATGATCGTACAGCAGAATCAACTCGAATACTTCGTGGTCATAGTGGGCCTGTTTATTCAATCGATTTTTCTCCTGATAAGTAAGAATTTCATTTTTTTTAAAATCTAATATGTACTATGTTATTAAGTATGCTGTATCGTAGTGTACTTTATTAATTCGAATTTTTAATAATAATCAGTACTTTCTATCAACTAATTTGAATATTATTTCTTTGTTTTTATTTTTGTATAAAGAGCTGCTTTATTAAGTTCTTCAGAGGATGCTACCATTAGATTATGGAGTTTACTCACATGGACTTGTATTGTTGTGTACAAAGGTCATTTATTTCCAGTTTGGAAAGTTGTATTTTCTCCTCATGGTGGTTATTATTTTGCATCAGCTGGCCATGATAGATCAGCTAGGTGAGACAATGATTTCTTTACATAATCGTACTATACCATTTTAATAATGATGAATTTTAATTTTAATTGAGTGACTGTAAAAGTTTTATTATTTTTGTATTGTATTTATTGATCTTACACAAAAAAAATAGATTATGGGCTACAGATAATTACCAACCTTTGCGTCTCTTTGCGGGACATTACTCAGATGTTACTGCTATAATTTTCCATCCTAATTCCAATTATATTGCCACTGGTTCAGCAGATAGAAGTGTTCGTTTATGGGATTGTGTATCAGGAGCTTGTGTTAGACTGATGACTGGCCATAAAGTAATATTTTCTTTAATCACTTGTTGTTCATTGGCTATACTATATTATTATTATTATACCGTTGTTAGACATAATAATATTATAATTTTGTAATTCTTCTCGAATTGATTTCTCTTGTGTATAATATCTTTTTATAACTTGAATATTATTTTACAGGGTACTGTCCATACCTTAGCATTCTCTGTAGATGGTCGTTTTTTAGTATCAAGTGGTGCAGATGCTAAAATATTAATTTGGGATATGGCAAATGGAGGTTTACTAACAATTTTAACCCGACATACTGAGATTGTCTACACACTGGCATTTAGCAGAGAAGGAAATCTTTTAGCCTCTGGAGGTTTAGACCATTGTGTTCGACTATGGGATTTTATTAAACTGACAGAGGATGTCATTTCAGAAGAAGGTGGATGTTCCATTGCTCCAGATACTCGAAAAATTAACGGTGATCATTCCTTAGTTGGAGAATATTATACCAAAAATACTTCCATTTTCGGCTTACATTTTACTAGGCGAAATATATTATTGGCATCTGGTCCTTTTCAACATTAACATTGTTAATTTATTGGTAGTAATAATAATAATAATAATTAGCATTATTTATTAGTAACTTAAGATAGAAGTGAAGAAGTATGTTACAAAAAGCATAATATTATATATTTGTTACCATATCGTGTTGGATGTGCACACAATATGTTGTAAAACATGTCAGCATTTTGTAATTTCTTTATAATATAGTATATATATATTTGTATTGTATTTATGTTTCTTATTTTTAAATATTTACGTCAATACCCTATATAATAAAATAAAATATACAAACACGTTCAATTGTATGTAATACACTATTTTCTATTCAAAATTTTTGGGTTGGATATAGTAATAAATAATATTCATAACTCTATAGTACAAATAATAGCAAATTAAATTCAATATTATGATATCTAATTTTTATAAATATCGACAAGATTTTTTACATGTAAGATATAAGAGTATAATAATCATGGAGCTAATTATTGAAACACAGATTTTGAAGTTTTGTTGTTCAATATTAGATTTTATTTGTATGTGAGGAAAGGTTTTTATTACACGTATAACAATGAATTCGTAAGAATATAATGAGTATTGCACTGTAATAAGTAACAATAACAATAATAATTATTACTATCTACGTAATACGTACATGTTAAATGACTCTATAATATTATATTAAAAAATGAACTATACAGGAGAATTTAAATCAAAAGCCATTTTAATTTATTTTTTCTCGTCTTTAGAATTGTATGTTATCATTGGTATACGTTTTAGCCTGGCGAAGAGTAACCTTCTCAAATGAAGGTGTAGATATATAAACAAGTTCTCACAAAGTTTTAGTTTAGTATTCTACTCATTGACATTTCTAGGTTTGTCAAAGTCAAAAAGAAATCTAAAATTAGTTATTAAATTTAGTGAATTTTATTGCTTGTCTTTTTTCAAAAAAAAAATAAAGAAAGAAATTTCGTTTTCAGCAGAGCCATTCTCATGGGACAGAAGACAAAAAATGTCTTAGAGTATATATAAACATAGAGACGAAATGTTAGTCTCCGCCTCAGAAAAATCTCCTAAACTGTCTTTCTTTGTTACGGATAAGAAATCCAAAAAATGTTGCGATTCCCGTAACAACTTGACAAAAACGGTACTAAATGAAATGGCTTTCATTATAAAAAATTCGAAAAAAATGCGTTGATATGGAAATCTTGTACTTTCTTATCCGTAACAAGTCTTGACAATAGAGGCGGTCTTAGGAGATTTTTTAATTGAAATTTTTGATTTTCAAAGACCATTTCGTCTCTATATTTATATATACTCTAAGGTCTCTCGTCTGTTAAAAAACGGATTTTATGTTTACTGATACTGAATCACAACACGCTTTTACACATTATGTCATTATGTGCCCAAATCTTTTTTGTTATGATGCAAAATGCATTTTATTGATTACTAGTAATTAGTAATTAGTACGAAGTATAAAATATAACATTTAAAAAAAAATCTACGTATACGAGGCAGAGAATATGGACAAGAAATACATGAATTTCTTGAAAAAATGAAGAACACGTGAAGTGAATTTAGAATTTATGAAAAAATAAAAGAAAAATAAATAAATAAATGACGCTAAATTCCATCCGAAACGAAATAACCTAAAAGCAAGTCGTGTTTTTTCATGTTATTTATCATGTATGATTTCTGTGCTGTGTTCAAAAGTTATGCTCGCCGGGAGAAAGTTTCTGCTTCACCATGAAAATGGAAGGTGAAAGTTAGATCTACATTTTGCATTTTATATCAATCATTAATCATTAATCAGTTGTTGGACACTCGATTCAGATCAATTTCATTTCAACAATTTCTATTAAAGCTGCTAATAATCTTTCTTGTGTTGTTTGGTCATTTAAAGCCAAGTCTGAAGAGGCAATAATCTGAAAGACGGCAAATAGTGAGCTGGATTTATATTCATTTTGTAGGCATTCAAGATCAAAGTTGATGTTCAAGTCGAATTTTCCAACGACATTCTAAAACAAAAAAATTTAAGTTATGATTTATGATAACATTTCTGTTTTTGTTTCATTGAATAATGTTTTGATAATAATTCATAATTCGTAATGCAAAATAATAATAATAAAAACCTTAAAGCATTTCCAATAGTATGCAAGTAGCATTTGATCATGTTCCATTCTCACTTCAGTTGTAAGAGAAGTAATGAGTAGCAGTGCAATATCATGAGTAGGTTCTACAACATTTAGCAAAATCAAAAGTATAATAATTAATAATATTATTCTGTCATAAACTACGAGTTGTGGGCGTTTTACAAAATAGATACGAGAGATATGATTGATTTAATATTTAAATATACTTCCAACGGAGATCATTTGCCAGTCTAAAATTTTGCAGTCCAAAATGAGTTCATCTTCATCAATCAGTTCGGATTGTTGGACATGAGAATATGAACCATGAGGGTCTGTTTTGAGTAAAATGTCAGCTACAGCTCTCTCTGCCTCATTTTTAACATCTGAGTTGGAATTAAAGCAGAAATCATTTGCCTTGAAATCCTCATCCATCGATGGATCTGGTGTACGGAAGAAAATATTATCCGTCCAAAAATCTGTGTGGATTAAACAAGTGGGCGATGGATATTCCGCTGGATTTAAAAGTTGAACAATCGTTTCACGTATTCCACGATCACGAAATGCAGCCAGTTTTCCCAAAATGTTGGTGGCATTAACATCTCCATTTGATTCAACTAACTGTCTTAAGTATTGTTCCAATTTGGGAAATCCCGTCTCTAGTAATGCCTGCAGGCAGGAAGGTATTTTATTTTTGTGGATAAGCAAAACTGATGTATGTATATCAAACGAATTCATTGAATTTAAGTGTTTATCGATTGTAAAATTTTACTTCGTACAGCATTGCCACATATTCAGCTTTATAGTAAAAATTCCATTTTTTTGACAGCTGCAGGTCCAGTGTTTCTTGCATGGCCCAAGTTACTGCATGAATTTTGGCAATTTCTCTCAGAGCTGTTTTAACTTCCTCAAGGCTTAAAGACTGAACATAGTGTCGCTTTCCATATCCGGCTGGACGTAAATCTTCCAGAACAATGATGGACTCAGCCTTTGCTAAATTTTCCAGTATTCCACTTACAACTTTCTTTTCCAAAGGACGATTAAAATTTGTATAGAAACACTTGGCAAAGGCAAAATTCATGTCACTGTAATTGTTAACTTCTAACCATTCTTGAATGTCCGGAACGACGGTACTATGTAAAAAATTGCACAGTGTAGTGTAAAATGTAAAATTATACAAATTCATATAGTCAAAAGTCAAAATTGGACAGAATGAAGTGTACAGAAAACTGAGCTGGATAAATGTAAAATGAGCAAAAATGAATCGTTTTATTTCTACCTGTAAAATAAAATTTCTCTTTGTTGCACGGTCGCCAGAGCTGCTAATTGGCGATCCTCTGGATTAGACGGAGGAACTTTCACGATGAAAAAACTTACTTTCTCATTCATTTCTTCATTCGAACTTGGTGTCTCAATGAGCTAAAATAAGAAACAGCACACGAAATTCTTAGCATTTTACAGAAACCCAAGCCAAAAAAGCACGAGTATTCTTACGTTTTTATTAATTATTTATTTGTGCTTGGAATTTGGAATTTAGAATAATAAATAATGATACTTGATAATATATTATTCTACTGAATTTTGAATATTACAAATTTCTAAAAATTGATTTACATGATATCGAACTTTGAGTGAAAAAATGTCACTGAGAGCAGAGTGAACAAAACTAGATTCGATCCGATCAATTTCAAAATCCAAAACATTTACGGTCTTTTTTTTAATATCAATGGCCTTTGAAGTGCTTCCCCGTAATTTTCGACGACTTTCCTCCCGAATTCTGGAGTCATGAAGGTAACGGTTGAGGAAGCCTTCAATGAATGTAGTGTTTTTGGATTTTAGGGAACAAGAGGGATCCAGTGATGCTGAATTTTGTTCGTCCTGATTTTCCTCCTCTTCGTAAATCAAATCAGAGGATTTCGCTGAACCAGAGCTTAAAGTGATGCTACTCATTGCTCGTTGCGTTTCTAACCGTTTCCGTGTTTTTGTTTTCAGAATGACTACGTTCACTCTTTATCGGAAAGAAAAGACGTCGAAAGGAGTGTCACTGAAAGAAAATTCTTCGACTTTCCTCTCGTTTTTGAGTCTTCAACGAATTCAACGCAAAACACAAAGCCAAGAGAAAAGAGAAAAGCTGCAGAAATTTTGCAGAGCAGAGGAAAAGTTTCCTGCTGAGTGCTAAAATTAGCAATACAACTTTCAGAATTTTAGGCTGTTTGATGTTTGAATTTCTAAGGTACCATGAAACATGAAATATAAAATGCATTGAACATTGAACATTGAACATTGAACTTTATTTTTTAGACATTTTGAAGTTTGAAGTTTGAAGTGTGCACATTTGAATAAATAATAATGGAAACACATGTACAAGATATTCAAAAAAACAGTGCAAAAATTTTATTTCAAGTAGTGTGTAAGGGTACAGGAACATTGTACTTTACAAAAATAAATCTAACAACGTAATAAATAACAAGGGATCTGAATCCTAGGCTAGTGATGATCATCAAGTAGTAGACAACTGTGTTGAATCCGTTTCCATACAAGGTTAAATACTCATTTCCATACACCGTGTAAAGAATACTCCAACACATGGTCAAAATTTTAAATGGAAGCCAGCAAAAAAGTAAACAGGATTTTAATTCCTGTAAAAATATTATGTCGAGTGTAATACAAATTGTAATCGCGTCATCGAAAATCGAAAGAACAGTTTATATTTTCATGTTGATTTTTTATAGCATTTATAATAATTATATAGTGTTACGATAACTTACGGAGGAAACAAAGTAGAGTGCAATGGATGACACTAATATTCTAAATCCTCTTAGTACAAGCACTTCAGGAATAAAATGTGTAATATTTCCTTGAATAAAACGAAGCAAATTATAAAATGAATTTACATTTTATATTCAATAAAAAATAAGAAATAAATTCAAAATAAACTGATAAACTGATTAATTTTTAATTCTTTTCTATTTTCTATAATCTATACCTTCCAAGCCCATAAGAATCATATTCATTTCTGCAGGCAAATCTCCTTCGATCATAGTTCTGAAATTCCACACCAACTCAACAGTCAACAGGATTTGAGCCACTCGTCGAAATTCATTTTTATAATAGTGAAACAAGTAGATAAAGCCTTGTCCATATCCTAGGAAGTCACTTCCTTTAGACAATTCCTTGTAAGTCATCCAGCTTACAGTGTAAATGTAACCTCGGAAGAAGATTAGGGCGGAGAAAAATGCCACAAATTCCCAAGGAGGAATGTCAACATCATTGTGATAGCTCAAAAGTAAACCCAACCAAACTCCTTTTAATATCACGTCAAAAAATAGGCCGAGGAATATCCAAATTTTCAAATGTTCTCTCTTATTCCGACAAATGAAACCAATTAAAACTAAGGACACAAATGTGAGGAATTTCAAAAGACAAATGATCGCTATGCTTGACCAATGTATTTCCTTGTAGGCTGAGAAAAACAAAGAATTCAATTAATTAAAATGTTTGCATATAGTATAAAATAAATTCAACGATCCAAAATCCAAATTAAAATGGGAAATCATTGAATAATATTCCATTGAATTACCAAAAGATATCAAGTCTGTGGAATTTTCACGTAAAATTGACAAATCCACTTGGACCGAAATGTCGGATAGAACATTCGATGTGACGAATAACTAAATGGACCAAAAATATGAGTACAAAACTCCACAAATGATTTCACTAAATGGTCACCAGTCACATGGGCAAAACCACAATAACAATAATAATTTGTTAAAAGATTTCTACATAAAACAAATGTATAAATTATTACCGATTCTAGAATGACAATAACAGTAAAACCATCGTTAATTTGCATCCTGAGTAGAAATGACACGATTCGGAATGAAACCAAAAGCTTTGATTTTATCCCACGTGAAAGTTCAACACAGAAGAATACTTGAATTTTTAGTCTAGAGTCTAGACTACTTTGTCTTTTGCTGATTTAATTTGTAACACAGTGTACACAAAGTGTAGCGTGTAGCCCTTAATATTTAATATAATCTATTAAATCGTATATTATTTGAGCTAAATGTGTCTGTACGCATTCCGGAGGAATGTCAAGTCAAATCTCCTATAAAAATGGTGTAAATTTAGTAAACTCAAGCAAAATTGAATTGGCAATGCAATGCCAAAATAAAAGATGAGTAACAGTTTTATTTTTCTTGCCAATGTAAAAAAAAATCAAAGCTTAAACGTTAACGAATCACTAGGAATTATATGAAGATGAAAAATGCATATATGCGTAAATATTTGATAATTGATAGTCCTTTGCTTTGGAAAAATCATATCATGCTGAATGCTGAATGCTGATGTCATGTATAATGTATATATATAGTATATCGTACATATCACACCACAGAAACTAGAAAAACTTTCTTAGTATTTACTATTCTATTACATGGTAAAGATTATGATAAAAATTTGATATTTACACATTTTCCATTTTTCATGTTGTTGCATGAGCATTTTAATTCTTAATGCTCATAACTCATTAAACTTCTCACTTTTGCCCAGCAATTTTTTTTTAATAATACAGACTACACCATAGTACATATGACATACATAAATGTACATAATAATTAATAATGCATAATATTTAACAACATTTCATAAATCTGTCATAATGACAGATGATGTGATCGACAGAAAATCTTGACTTGATGTCCATGTATTATAAAATAATATCTTTTATCATTTGACTAAAGTGCTTTCTCAATCCTGATATTTGATATTTGATATTTACTTGATTGAAACTTGACAGATACTGTTAAGTAAGTATGGGGAATTTTATGCACAACTTTGTATTGCAACATCACAGTTCAGCTATCATAATAATATATAAATATAATCTTGCATTGGTATACTTTTATACGCAATGCTCATGAATTCACGTCATTTGAGTTTTGAGTAAATGCTAAATGTAAGTACATGGAAATTACAAAGGTCAAAGATCATGAGAAATTAGAAAGCAGTACATCATGTCAGTTTCCAGATTCTAGATTCTAGATTCCAGCGTAAGTAAGTACTTAAGTGCTGTTAAATCATGTTTTGATGTGTTTATACTACTTTTCATTTCTTTATTTTTTTTGCTCCTCTTTATGTCAAAATATTAAACTCTCGTTTCCTCATTTTTACAACCTAGAATCTACAGATAGAATCTAGAATGTAGAAGCTGGAAACTTTACTGCACACAGCAAGTTGTCAGTTGTTACACTTTATAGACTATAGAATCTAGAATCTAGAAAAGATCATCTTTGATTATTGATCATTGATTACAGAGCTACAAAAAAGTAAGCCACAAAAACCGCAAAAACAAAAAAGTGACGGTATAAAAAATAAAAGTTTTATTTCAGGTTGGTTACTGCTAAACTTTTGAACCAAAAATGCCTCCATTTCCCATTTTCCATCGTTGATTGATTTTGTTGAAAAAGTTTGAAAACCGTATGATAATAGATTATAAAAAATAATTTATTTGATATTTGATATCTGATGGAGAGACGATATTTTTATTCCTCGAAGCTCGACGAGCGGATCAAAAACTTGTATTATTTATTCTTTCTCCTTTTATTGCTTATATTTAAAGCATAAAAAGTAAAACGAACTTGAAACAATTTTGTAGTTGGATTGGAGAATGATCATGATTATGATTTAAAACTTGAAATGTTGAAGAAAAATATAGAGAAAGGATGTGTCATTTTTAATTTTTATTAAGATTTATGATACATGAAGCATTATGATTTGTACTGTTACTTTTATTTTTTTCTCATGCATTTTTATGTACGATTCGACTTTTGACTGTTCATTATTTGTTTTCATGATTCATTATTGTTACTTTTCATTTGTCATTGATTCAACATTCAACATTCAACCTTGAAAATTGATGGCTCTATTTCTCTATGTCTCTGTTGCTTTCTCATAAAAAATCTTTATAAAATGATGGCAGCCACGATCCACTGATCATCTTCTAGATCAAGGCGCCTCCCTCCGATTAATTTCTTCAACTCGTACACAAGAAGCTAGATGAAAAAAGAGTAGGCAGAAAAATGATGAAAAATAACAGTTATGTTTTAATTTATGTGGTATTATTTTATTTTTTATTTTTTAGCTTATTGCATTCGTTTGCGATTTGCGATACTTTGTATTATGTATTACCACTCCAGCTACAGTTGGTAAAACTCCTAGAGGAAGGGTGAAATATGCCAGATTGTAATTAGAACCAAGTGGCCCTACAAGATAGCCCAAGTGAATGCACAATGCAGCAAAGAGGCCGCTGCTGAATAGCCCGGCGAAAATGGCAACTCCAAAGACAGATTTTGTCAAAATGTTGACAGAGGTGCAGCATGTATTTGCCAAGGCCAAGGTGGCAATTGTTAGCCAAATGGCCGAGACAATAAACGGCCAGAGCGACCATGCGACTGCTCCAGCTCCAGATGCCAAGGCGCAACATGTACACTAAATTCATTTCATGTTTTATATTTTAAATTGAGAAACCAGTTTGAATAAGAAAATAATAATTAAAACAGCATTGAAGCTAATTTCTAATTTCAATGTTTCATGTACCAGGAAGATGAACATGATCATGTAGCTCATAAAACACATGGAGTCTCCTCCGCATCTGGTCAAACGGAGTCCGCTGTATATGAGAACATAGATGATTGTTGCACAGATCAAGATGCCGCTGGAGGACTCGTACAATTCTCTCAGTGATTTACTAGTCAATACCAGAGTCATCCAAAGGATGGAGATGAGAAGCTGGAGGAGTAAAACTAGATAGACTTTTGTCACGAACCGAACTTTGAATCCTGGGTTACAAAAACCCGGACCAAGTTTATAGGATTTTGCACCAAATCCACAACTAATCAGCACATCGAAGCACTGTTTATCATTTATCGTAGGTCAAAAAACAAAATGAAATAAATTATCAAATTATTCTGTATTCTGTATTCTGTATTTAAGGCCACTGGTACTGTTTAGATTTTAGAAATGTAATGGATTAGAATTTGGATAAGATTCTAAATTCTAAAGAGATTTTGGATCCGAATAAACCTACGTTTTTTGGGTCGATGGGTGGTTGAACAGCGTTCCGATCTTTTTGAGCTGTTCTCCAATTTCTATTATCTCGATTTCGCCCAATTGAAATACTACTGGCGCTGGCGCTATCAAGTTTCTTTGGTTTGCTTGGTTTCTTTTCCTCTTTTCCCCTGACATTGCCATTGCCATTAGCGTTTGCATTGTTATCATTATTGTTTGGATTTGAAATGGGATTTAGTTCGTTTGTCGTTGTTGTTACTGGAAGGATCTGGGATCCTGGTTGATGGGAGCGGTAGGGAGAAGTTCCATCTTGCCTCTCATTATCCACGCTGTCGGACATGTTCAATCTGAAATCTTGAAATGTCTATGATTTTTGATCCTACTAAAAATCAATGAGCTTACTTTATTGTTTCATTCCCAACTTTTAAACTAAAAATCATGAATCATCAATAATTTAAACAACTGTTCATTTGTTTATCGTTTATCGCTTACTACTTGTTTACTTTTCAGTCTTCGGTATTTTATGCGGTGTGGTGGCCGGTGCTCGCAGCTCCGTTTGAAGGCAACGGCGTTAAAAGTGACAATAATTGTATTAATAAATTCAAATTACGTGGTATATTAAATATTAAATCAACTCACACGACTTTCGACATGTGACATGACATGTGAACGTTCGTAAAGTTTAAAGCTCGCTCATTTAAAAATAAAATGACAAAATATTGTATTATTATAAAAATAAAACATTTTTCTGTTTTCTAAAATGTCACATCATTCGTCACACATGACATGCTGGGTATTGGGTATTCTATTCTTATTATTTATCATTCACCATATTACATTAGCATTATCCATAGAGACGGCCAGAAGCTTTCTACATGACATGATAATAATAATAATAATCTAGTATATCTAATATCTAGTATCTAGTATGTAGTAATTTTTATATTCGCTGTGTCACATGTTGTAAAAAATAGAGAATAGAGAATAGAGAATATGTCTATGCAGAATGTAGCAAATAGTTTAGAGTTTAGAGATTGGAAATACTTGTACCATACACATGACGTTTGATTATCAAGTGTGAGTACAGAAGCAACACCTGCTTCTACTAGGAATTGTCGAGGACGTTGAAACTTGAAACTAGATCTCTCACAATCTCCACAGTTGGTGCAGGATAGTAGATGGGATCGGTGGGACGATGCGGGATGAGACGGTAGCTGTTGGCTTTTGGCTGTTGGTGGTTGGCGTTCTAAGTCATTACTTTTTATTGCTTTTTGTACTAATTTGGAATTCATAATTCATAATCCATAATTCATGCCTAGATGCCTACTGCCTACTGCCTACATCTTGCAGCCAATAAAAGATAAAAGGGGAAAATCTGTGATGACAACGCAACGTGTCAAGTCAAGTGACTGCTTGTAAACTCTTTATTCTAAATTCTAGATTCTAGAACAGTGACAGAAAAAGATTCCCACATTTTGCATTTTGTACAGTAAAGTGCACATGAATTTTTAAACATACTACATACAACATACTAAATTATTCTAAATACTGCATACTGCATACTGCAAACTTTAATTAATATAGCAAGTACTTGTAAAAAGATGTTAGAATATTAGAGACGCTGAACGGAAGAATAATTCTTCCCCATTTTCATTTCTACCAAAAACTGCTGTCTTCTAAAGTCCACATTTCATAATATGTAATACGTCATACTTGATACGTATTAGGGAGCGAGCGAAGCGAGCTCCCCTTATTCTATCATGTTGTCTGTCTGTCTGTCTGTCTGTCTGTCTGTCTGTCCGTCTGTCTGTCTGTCTGTTCTTTTCACAGTTCCAGCCGAACGGCTTGACCAAATCACACGGGGTTTTTTTTATTGACATCGTCATTACAGCCGTCATCGATGTATGTATTTGAGATTTTTCTACGACCCCGGGAACCCTCTGACACCCGGGTTTTTTGTCAAAAAAAAAAAAATTTTTTTTTGACATAGTCTTAGAATTGCCTGAAACGGATTTTCCGCATGGTCCCAGATTTTTCGGTTTTTTTGAGTAACACCCCCATGTGGGTGGGGACTTTAAAAAATTTCGAAAAATCCGAAAAAAAGTTAAAGTTTTAGAATTGCCTGAAACGGATTTTCCGCATGGTCCCGGGTCTCCCCGTTGCATTTTCTCCACATCGTGACGGACAGAGAGACTTAGTGCATTACATAATAATAATCTCTCTCGTTTCACCTAGCTCGCTCCCTCTTTAGGTACTCCTGTACCATTGTTTATTTTATATTACAGGTCACGTTTGTACTTTGATACATGAATTCCGCATGTCCATTTCCATTTCAATTTCAGTGTTAGTCCGTTTTTTAACGCCAAACGGACTATCAACTGTGAACTGTGAACGGTGAGCAGCTCATCTTTTTTACTCTTTTACTACTCGTGAATAAAAAGTAGAGTCTAAAGTCTAAAATCTAAAATCTAGAACCTAGACTGCAGAAGACAAGAGAAGGGACTGAAAGAAAAAAGCGGGGGATTTAAACAACTTCTCTGTCAATTGTCAATTCACATCACATGTAAAAAATTTAACATTTAACACTCAAAGGTTTTTGCAGTAATTCCAATTCTATACAAAAAAACTGCTCGTTTCCCGTTTCTCTAGAATCTAGACTCAAGACTCAAGAGTCCAGAAAATTTGCAACTCTCAACTCCCGACCAATCTCAATCTGAATTCCAATTGTTGTGAATTGTGAACACTTGTACTGGATTTTTGGTTCTGGATTCTAGATTCTGGACCTACGTCAAAAAAGGTAAAAAGGAAAAGACAGACAAGAACGATAAAACGGCAATGTTTAATGGACCTTCAAAATTTTATGGCTAACCCTGCTCAATTCTCAATTCACAATGCTCAAGACTCCAGACTCAAACAGCTTGAAACAAAGTTCGGAAACTGTAAAAAATTGCATTACAAATGTAAAGTTTCACTGACTGACTCTAAGGAAAAAAGAGATACGACGAGATCATCTGCTGCACGTCCATGTGTATTTACTGTGTTTTCACTATAGTGAAAAATGCAGTCATCTCCTTTTATATCCCGTTTCCATATTGTGAAGGAGTTAGCGTTTACAAGGCAACGTTTTACAGAGTTACAAAGTGTTGGATGTTGGTGTAAAATTGGTATGCGGCAGGTATATTTGCAGTTCGTAGTTTAGCAGCATCCGTTTTTGCAAAAGAATTTTAGCGCCAATGATATCTCTAATTTCGATCGGGACATTTGATATTACATATTCCAATGTGCTTTCTTCCGTTCCCCACGTTTCAAATTTGAGCATTTGTGAAGTGTAGAGCATACTTTGTAAGACTTTCTCCGTATGAGACTTTTTCTATATTACTTTTTAGGAAGCAAAGCTGACTATTGGAGCCAATGTGTCCGTCGGTCTGTGCACGTGTCGCTCTAGTGGGGAACTTTAGAACTACTTAGTGGCACCATCTAGCCGAAAAATTTAGAACTTTTTAGTGGCGCCATCTAGCGGATAAATTTAAAACTAGTAAGCGCCCTCTAGCGGGAAAATGTTACATTTTGTGGTCAAGTTTGTTATTAAAAGAATGTGTAATAGCTGCACTTCAGCATTTCTGTAACGTTATACAGACACGATTTTGATGGTCAGCTTCGCTTCCGGAGTCTAAAACTTTTTCGCTTTCAAGGCAATACAAAATCATCACCAAGTAAGGATTTTTGACTTGATTGAACTTTGGACGTTTTTAGCATCAAGTTGGAAAGTTTATAATTATTTTTTATGCTATATGTGGATGAGCCGGATGAAGCATGATACGGTGTACGGTGTACGGTAAGCGGTAAATGGTAAACGATTTGAGAAGGAAAAGTGAAAGGGAGAATTGAGAATTGAGATATAAGGAATAAGTAGCAGAGTCTCCAGTATCCAGTATCCAGTTTCCAGTCCATTGCTAAAAGTTGGTTCTTTTGCCGGTTAGTTATTTGCTAGTGGTTACTGATAATTGGTAATTTCCTTTTGCGTCTTTCCCCACTCTTTTTCTTTTCCTCTCCAGTTTAGTTTCCAAGTTGTTCTGAACCAGTTGCACCAACCATCCAGTTTAGAGCAATTTTCTACTCTTCTACTCTCACAATTTCCTACCGACACAGACCAGGCCAAGACGATGGCATGGGGAAGGCAGCAGAGTTAGTAGAAAGAAAACCAAGTGGTTTCTGCTTCTGTAGTCTAGAGTCTGGAGTCTAGAGTCTGAACTCTGAACTTGAGACTTGAGTGATCAGCAAGCGATGAACGAGTCTTCCGACATCAGACATCCGACATCCGACAGCCGAGCTCAAGTCCCAGTCCACGTCCAAGTCACAAGTTGAAGTTGAGAGTAAATATAGAAGAGAGATTAAATTATTTCCCTCATGTGTACCGCTCTACGTCCTACTCTTTTCCACATCTCTTTTCCACATCCAGATCCAAAACTCTAACTCCAATTCGAACTCCACTTTGCTGGAATTTCCATTCCCCGAATCGCACAACTAGAACCAAAACCAGATACAGAACCAAAATCTAGAATCTAGAATCTAGAATCTAGAGATCTTTTACATCTAACTGAAATTGAAAGATAAGGAAGAAACTCTCGGGTGTATATTTATTTATCTTTGCAAGTTTTGACCCAACGACATTCCCATTTGCTTACTCAATTCTCAATGCTCAGTGCTCAATACTTGATGCTCGATATTTGGTGTTACATTTTACATGTGATGTGTACTGCCTCTTTTCCCTTTTCATTTCCCATGAGCCATGAATCAACGGACAACTTTGTAATTCCACTTCCAACTCCAGGCTCCAGGTTCCAGAATGGTCAATGGTTTCAGCGTCATTTCGTGAGTGGTGGATATTCGATAGGCGATTGGCGGTGGTCGAGTCTCTTGAGTCTGGACTCTGGAGCTTGTGGAGTCTGGAGCCTCGAGAAAATTTATTGTGAAAATTGTTATTTTTATTTGCTGTGGGCTGTTTGCCATTTCTCTGCATTTTTAGGAAGCGAAGCTGACTATTGTAATCGTCGTGTCTGTGTACAGATTGAGTACGCTTCGCGTCGGCTTCTAAAGTAGCCATCTAGTGGACATATTTAGAACTTTTAGTGGCGCCACCTAGTGGGAAGCTTTTGAAACTCGACGGTGGCGCCATCTAGCGGTTAAATTTTGAAACTCGACCGTGGCACCATCTAGCGGACACTTTTTAAAAAATAGTGGACAAGTTAATTATGTTCAGAATTCATAATAATTTTACAGTAGTAGTTTTGAACCTAGGGCAAGATGAGATTTTAAATGATCAGTTTCGCTTCCGGAGCCTAAAGCATTTATGCTTTCTAGGCGATATAAAATTGTCACGAAGTGAGAATTTTTACCTTTATTAGAATGTAGGATTCACCGTTTGCCATTTGCCGTACCGCGTCCAATATTCAAAGTCTAATGTTCTTGCTGACTTTGATGCTTATGTATATGTGTATATGAGCGCTTTTTTCAATGGACAACTGTACACTGGACATTGCATGTGGTTTTTGGAGATACACTTGTAGCATAATTTAACATTTAGCATGAGCAGTTTCTTTTTGTAGTCTTCTTCTCTCTGTCATCTCCTTGTCATTTTTGTCATTTGTCCAGCGTCCAGAATCCAGAGTCCAGAATCAGGAACTACATGCATACGCAATGGTCAACGGACAATGTGCAAGGCAGAGACTCCAGAAGAGTTTCTCCAGCATCCTCAACTAAACTCTCCTGTGTGATACGTCATAAACGGTAATATTCAATGCTCAATGCATGTGCCAGAGTTGATGGTCATTCTTTTCCAGTTTCCAGCCTTCGTCTAGTGTCTAGTGTCTAGTGCCTAGTTTCTAGTTTCTAGTGTAAAGAGTAAGAAGCGGAGATAGTTGATGGTTGTGTAATCCTGGCCTTGGGAAACTTTTTCCTCAACTCAGCTCTCAATTCACTTTTTTCCCCTGTTCTTTGGACTATCAAATATCAACTATCAACAATCAACATGAACTTTTTTCTGGGAGGTTTCTTTTCTTCCCTTGATTCCTTGTGAATTGTGAACTGTGAATCGCTTTCCTTCTTTTTCAATAAAACTAAAACTGAACATCTCTTATCGGAGCCAGAGAGACAACGGAAATCCGGAGTCCGGACATCTCTCATCTTTTTATCGTTACCTTTATTTTTTAAATCATCATCATCATCATCATCATCATCATCATTCAAACCTCAAGGTCTTTTTATTTTCAACTTTTTACTTGGTGTATTTTTTCTACTTTCTACTTTTAATTTTTTCCCATTCCTCATAAAAATTGTCATTTCAATTCGTCCTTTTTGTCAGCAGTTTTATAAAACGGCAGTAGACGAGTTGAAACAGCAAACAGCAAAAAACAAGAGTAACATCAATACTAATTATTATTATTACTAGGTTTTTATAATAATTTTTCCTACAGAGTGTAAAAACAGCCATCTGCATAAAAAAAGTCGTTTAGTTTTTTTTCTCCAGTCTCTAGTCTCTAGACTCTAGACTCCAATCTCCAATGCAGTCCAATTCAGAAATCCAGTGTCTGTCCAGTTGAGAAAAAATGGATGCATGTTCAATGTTCAATGCCAAACAAAAAATGTACTTGAGGGATCGTTTTATGATTAGAGAAAGTGGAGAAAAGGGAGGAAACATGAAGGTTAAAGACTGAAGATGATTGAGAATCGAGATGAGATAAAAATGATGGAGGAGAAAACTCGAGTAAACTTTTAGTCCACAATCTAAATGTAGAGCGTAATAAATATTTGGCCAGATAAAATAATTTCCGTTTCTGAATTCTGGTCAAGTCTCACGTCTCACGTCTCGATTCTTGATTCTCGAGTCTTGATTCTTGATTCTCCATCTTTTTTTGTTCTACAACTTCTTGTTTTCCAGGTTTTCCAGTTTCCTGAGCCGAACATTGGACATTGGCATTGAAGTATCAAGTATCACATGAAAAATCAAAAGTTGAGGTAGACAGTAGAGAATTTTTAGATGGTGGAAATCCACTTTAAAAGCAGATGACGAATTTCAAGTTTCCTTGAGACTCCAGATTCTAGACTCTAGATGACGACGAGGTGAATGCAAAATCATTTTTTTGATTTTGAGTTTTGATGAAACTTTGAAACTTGGACTCGGCCGAGTTCCGGAACACCTTTTCAAGTACTTTGTACTTTATACTTTAAAACAGACCAGAATCAGGATGAGAGATAAGAGATGAGAATCGTAGATATAACCTGTCCAAAATCATAAATCATCCCCGTCTCATTTTGTTTTATTTCATTTCACATTCCGAGTCAATATCTATAGTTTGTATAGCTTTTCACGTATCTATTTTTAAAGAGAATTGAGCGCTGAGCCTTGAAAACCACACTGAACTGCGTCACGGCACACGTGTATTTTATGACATACTTTAGAAAATATAGAAAGTAGAAAATACCTTTGAACTTTTCATCATTTGAAAATTCTCCACCTGTCTTGCATCTTGAATCTCTGTTGAATTCTGTATTATCCACTTTCCAGTCGCCATCAGCTTGATAAAACTCGATAAAAATCCGTAAAACATAAAAATACCTTTGATATTGAAATTTGAAATTTCTCCTTTTTATTTACATGTTTTAATAAAAAAATTAAAGGATAGAAAATAAAAATCATAAAAATCATACGCCATTTTTCACACCTCTCGTTTTTTTGTTTTTAAATATATAAGTTACGAAAAGCATGCAACTTTGAATTTTATCGCTGACCACGGAGCACCAACCGCGCGCTTTTTTAAATTAAAAAAAGGAAATTTTTGCTATAGAACTCTGCCTTGAGCCTTGAGGTTTTACTTTCTTTTATTGTATGTGGTTTTATGACGGCAGCAGAATAGAAAATAGACAATACAGAAACAGAAACAGAAACGGAACTGGATTTCAATAATTTTTTATTCTCTCCACATGATCAAGATTCAGTTTCCAGTTTCCAGATTCTGGTGCTTTGGTTTGGTTTAATAGAATTTTCTCCTTTTATATACATTTTATGGTGATTTTTATGAGGAAAAGTTGAGTCAAGTTGAGTTTTTATTCCTGATGCAGATTTGTCCTTGAATTTTGAATCTTGCATCATTTATTATATTCTGATACCTGTACTCTTTATTCTTTATTCGCACCCGCCCTTTCCATTGCCAATTTCCCACACAAATGACAGATGACGGACCATCTGCTATAAACTACAAAATTGGAAGTGGAAGAACAACACAGAATCAAGAATCAAGAATCAACCACTGAGCATTGAGCATTGAGCAGCCAGTGAAAAAGACAAAATAGCCAGAAACCAGAAGCAAGAAGCAAGAATTCATGAGTTCTAAAAAGAGTCGAGTTTATTGCATTGAGCATTGAGCATTGAGCGTTGATCATTTAAGTACACATGGACACAAAATATAAAACACATGCCATAAAAATTATGTCCGTGCCAGAAGAATAAGGAAAAAGAGACTGACGATGAGTTGAGAGTTGAGATTTGAGAAAGTTAAAGTGAAGCATGAATGAATGGAAAATGGAAATGACGGAAGCCCTGTGAGGGAAAATGTGTAATAAAATTTGGTTCACACTGCAGCACACCAACGACATACAACATAAAACATTAAATCAGCAACAACGTTTATTCAACAACGCTTTTTCATCCGTTGGGGAAATTGTTGGAGTCAGGGATTTGCTGTACAAAAGGGGGTCCGGCAAGGGGGGATTCTTTGCCCGTATTTTTGCGCTATTAATGTGGATGAATTAAGTCAGCGACTTAATAATAGCAAAATTGGTCTCTCCGTTCTTGGGAAAATCATGAATCATCTTTTATACGCTGACGATGTGGTTCTCCTTGCTACCTCAAGATCAGCGTTAGAAACTATGCTGAAAATTACATCGGACTTTGCCTTGGAACATGGTCTCATGTTTAATTCACAAAAATCAGAGCTACAACTTTTCCTGCAAAAATGGGCGCAAAGTCTTCAACCTGAAGTGTCCATCAAATTTCAAGGATCGCAGATACATCAGTCAACAAGTGTCAGATATTTGGGATATCAAATTCAATCCAGTACCGAGAAAGGTGCAGATTGTCTCTGAGATGCTGATGAAGTGATCAAGAGGTCAAGCGGGTTATACAAGAGGCTTATTGTCTTAGAGCCCGCTTTTCAAAGTGCTCTCACGATGTTAAAAAACACCTGTTTGTCTCATATTTATCAAATATTTACTGCTGCAGTCTTTGGCTGCTCGGTAAATCTGAATTAAACAAAATTCGTATAGCGTATAATAATTGTTTGCGTATTGTTTGTGGTTATAGGAGAGATTGCAGTGCTACTCTAATGTTTAAAGAAAATGATGTTAAAAATTTCTATGAATTACGAAGAGTAGCAATTTGTTCTCTGATTTACAGAAAT